>JASCZW010000900.1:0-70806 GCA_034211315.2 Aedes japonicus | reverse complement strand
AGGCAATGTTGTATATACTCACCTCAACGAACGCTCAATACCTGTTTTCGAGAGAGATAACTCAAAGTGTTCATTTTCGTACCAGCATTGCAGAACGAGATGGAGCGCGACGGTTTGAACGATATGGTGATTCGACTCACCGCGAGAATAGGAAAACCAGAGAATAAGTTCATAAGAATCAACTCTATCTCTCTCATACCTTGAGCACGATCGTAATAACTCATGCAACGTTTGACTCGCAGTCTGAGCATTCTTTGTTGAACAAACAATTTCTTGCTCACTCAGTTGATCGCTAGCAGTTGTCTGGTTCGGAAATTCCAGCAATGTCGCCGCTTGTGTGAGACAATGGCAAAACGAGAAAAGAAGGAACTGATTTCCGTTGTAATGCTAATCCAGACGGGCCACGTTGGGATAGCGGCTAGTGTGTTGAAGACTCTGATAAGTGAGCGAGTAAAATATAATTTAATAAACATAATTATTAATTTAAAATCGATTTCGCATCGAGTCTTGGTCATCATGCGTTAGCCGCAGCAGGGTGCGAAAAATTCAAATTCAATAAGCAGTATCCCGTGAATTTATCCAACATCCATCTCGTCATTCACCGATTCGGTGCAAAAACTGAATTTCAGAAGAGCCAAAATTCGGTGATAGCAAGAACACATTCAGTCAGAATGTTTGCGATTATTGTAGTTTTGTGATGCTCTCCTCTTTTGTTTTGACTGATTGAACCGGAGATCTGTATAGAAAAATGTGTCGGTAGCATCCTGTGTGAATGAAGACACTCGGTGCGAGCCACCTTTTTGGAGGGGACCGAATGCTTGTGTTCGTTCGTTCATTGCCTCTTTTCTTTATTAGTAATTCGTGTGTTCAGCAAAGACCAAAGAATTGAATACTGTTGTTTTTCGCACTCATTTCGGGCTGTCAATTTTTTCACACACTGAGCCGCAGTGTATGAATCAGAATGAAAACATGAATACTGGAATCATAATGTATATATGGAACGATTATTTTATCCGTGATCGGAAATTTCTTGGTTCTTGCCGGAATACAATACACAACATACAATATATGCACCTTTTTTTTAAAATTGTAAACACTTGAGCAAAATAAAATAGCAGTCGTGAGAACCTCTTGTTGTCTAGAGAATAAATCTCAAAAATCAATCAAGAAATGATCGAGTTATTAGCGTTCAGTAATTTAATTTTTCGTGATGGGAGCCATTTTTTAAATTTCCATTTGGCGTTCAACCATTGCTGTAAGCCTGCTCTGTATTTGCGCTCCAGAATAATATAGACACAGTATAAATTTTCGAGCCGTTCTAGAAATTTTACACAACGCTTTAGGTATGCGACAACTAAAGGAAAACTAAAACTATTTGAACCGCAGCTGGCTGCCAATTGCCAAGAATTTAGATCGGAATTTCAAAATGTACGATAAATTCATACAAACTTCTGAACTAGGAAAATTGTATTGGCCGTCCTGAAAAGGGCGGATTTTATATGGTGCACATTTGAATTTAAACCTCCTTGGTCTTTTGCATAAGCAAATTATTGCATTCGTTGCATCGTACCAAAAATTGGCTAAGATCAGGATCAACACAAGCACCTTATTTTGCTCCTCATGGTCACGATGGTCACAGGTTTGGTCAACCGATTGCTCATCACAAAACTAATGGCTGCCTTAAAACGGTTGCCTAGAACAATGCAGTTATCAGCTACCTGATCAATGGTTGCACGCCAGTGAACCCTCCAGGGTATTAGCCACCGCAAGCTGTCAATCCAATATTTGATCCCCGCCACTCCGCACAGCTTGAATAATACCGAACCAATGAATTAGTTTGCGAAGGTGTACCCCTTATTTATCGTTCACTACAACATAGTTCATTGCAACATTGAAATTGAAATCACTGAAATACTATGCATGTAGTAAATTGAGCCTTCAAAACCATATTTTAAAACATCACCTTATATTTGCGTTTCTTTCAATAGTTTACAATTGTAGAAAGATATTTTTATATAGTTGACTGAATACGCGGGGAATTTTGCAACCGATTGATTTAAACATATTGAATATCTATCGAAGAATAATTAAGTTATAAGCGTTTAATTTGTATTTCCTATCGGACGTTATTTTTGGATTTTCAAATGACACCCTAACCTTGCCGTAAGACGTAGTCTACGTCAAAAAAAAATCGTTAGCTCTCTCGTAGTGACTGTCTAATATGCACTTTCAAATCTGAAAGCCACGAATCACACCTAAACAATATGTTCAATAGGATTTAAAAAAAAATGACGTTTCGATCGAATATACTTTGTACGGAAGGTGGTCTAGCATCTCCTAATCGTCTACTTCGCTTCTTGAATATGATGCAAAAGATAAGTCAAATGTAGGTGAAATAGAAGTGGAGACAGATTATCTTATATAATTTTGACATGTTTCATTATATACTTTTAAAAAAGTCACTAAATGTACAGCCCAAAACTCACTATAAAACACAGCACATCTTGAACTCATGGATATCGATAGTTAAGGAACTGCATATTTTTTATAACAATGCTGAGATGTAATTCATATATTGGCTTACACTGCGCTCTGTTTGCTGACATTTAAATATGTATTCGATGCCAGATGCACACAAATGTCTTGTCCACGCACGTGCTTTATCAGCCAGTACGAAAATTAAACCGTTCTCGCAAACCTCGATAGCCGGATGCACTCTAATTTTATAAATTCTTTCTATAAAGTCTTTATAAATTACACCAGAGATGCATCATAAAAGCGACACAAGCTAACGCCAAGATATAAATAATGCAAACCCAATATCACTATCCCACCAACAAGCTTTACTAATTTAGCAAGAAGCAAATAGGAGGTGATAAAACAAATCCCAAACCCTCTATTGGTGGCACGCCGCAGATATCCACCTACTAGACGCAAGCGAATTATCTGTAACATCTTGTTCAACCAGCATCGTTAACTCAATGAGCAAACCCGTCAGCTGCTCATGCGGTACTCACTCACCATGCGAGTTGGTTCCTCGCCACTCAATAATAGTTCGTTTCATAGCATGAAGAGATGAAAGCGCAATGGCAAAAATACACACATTCACTCTCCTGCGGAAACGATAGGGGGATAATGAACAGCAGCATTATTTGTGTTCTCTCCTCTCGCGAGCAGAGAACTCTCGGCTGCAAATCGTGAAAATGCTCATGATTCAACAACACTGTTGAGAGGAAGGGTCAACATCCGGTGGATCATGTGGTGGAAAGTGGCTATTTTGTGCTGAAAAGAGTGGTTTGATGTGTATGGGATGACTCTTTGGGTGTTTGTGGGTTTTCTGAAGATTTCAAACTCTAAAGGAGACGGTGACAATGATTCTCTCACTACTAGAAGGTCGAGAAATGCAAGTTTTCCATCCTTTTCTATTTCATGAGGGAACTTAATGTCTTTGTGGAGATTGTTGATTTCTTGGAGAATTAGGGAGAGATCGTCTTTTTTCACTACGGCGAAGATGTCGTCGAGTTGGGAGTAATCCTTTCGATTTTAGGATTGTTTCCAAATTCGCCATAAACAGTTCACAGAGGAATGGGGATAGAGGATTTCCCATAGGGGCTCCTTTTGATTGTTTTTAGAATGATCCTCTGAAAGTGAAGTAGTTCTCTTCCATGCAAAGTCGAGTCAGCTTAAGGTACATCCGCACCTTTTGCTTCCATGTTGTGTCATCCTCTTGTTTCGAAAGCCAATCTTCTAGAAGGTTAATTGCGTCCTTGATCGGTACGCTAGGGAAAAGGGCCGTGACGTCGAAAGATACCATTACTTCATTGTCATTTATATGACCTGATGACTGTAGCTGTTGTACAATTCTTGGGAGTTGCGAACTGAGCTTGTTGGGAATTGCTCGGAGATACCTTGAAATTCTTTTACTAGCCATTTTGGTAGCTTATGGGCTGGAGATTCTACAGATGAAACAATGTCTCTCATTTCCTTTCCGGGTTTGTGGACTTTTGGGAGGCCTTTAATTCTGGGGAGGATGGGGCTTGGTTCACGAAGACGGACTGATGATCGAAGACACGAAGACCTTAACGATGCGAATTTCTTTCTTTAGTACGAGACACTGAAGAAGTCTGCACATTGTAGACGAAATTCGCGTATCTGTTAAGAGGTAGTTGGAATTAAATGGAAAATACTAAATTTTTTTCTAATTTCTAGTTACAGGTATTCCACTAAACAGCTCCAACCCTCTAGGATTCACATATGATTTGTTACCCGTGAAATATCCCAAATAACTGGTGTGACCCACGAAAAACTTAAAAAATATGGCATTTAGTATGAATTGGTTTGTGAAAACTACGTATACAGTATTATACAGTATTATTAAAAGAATTCGCCTCGACTCATCACAGTCGCTGGTGACACTGTACCGGCGAACTTTTTCCACTTTAAAAGAAATTTTCGCTTGACAATTGCCCAATATTTTTCGATCGGTTCTTCGGTGATTAATCTTTCTTGCGACGAAATTAACATTGTTTGCAGCATACCATTCAAGTATCTCCTTAGAGTAGTGGCAGCTGGCTAGATCCGGCCAAAACATAACGTTGGTCTTGTGTTGCCGAATGAAGGGTAAAATCCGCTTTTTTAGACACTCTTTAATGTAAACCTTGATTTTAAGGCCGCAACTGCAGATTTCTTGCCAAATCATTAGTTTCCGAGCAAATTTATCAGTAAAAACATATTTCTTCCTGAAAGGAACATCCCCACGACCAGTTGACAGGTAAAATTTTCGTCCGAGGATTTGTTTATAATCCATTTTGACATATGTTTCGTCATCCATTAAAATACAGTCACCAAATTTTGCCAAAACTCGTTCGTATAGTAATCGTGCTCGCTTTTTGGCCACTTAATTTTGATCAGGGACCGATTCGAATGTTTACTGGCACAAAAAGACATATATCCTTCTCTTGAAAGGATGTTACGCTAGCAACACCTTTCCCCTCAGCTCTTTGTCGCTAGTGCCACTTTTATAATAGATGCGCTGTACTCTACCCACACTCTGAGTATCCTTGTAACGTTTGATTACAAGACACACCGTTGACTTTGGGAATTTGAACACTTTTGCTATTTTTAAGGCAGACCACGACGGATTCTCTAGATGTTTGTGCACAATTAATTTTCTTTTCTCAAGTTCCATGATCCGTAATTTCGAGATGCGTCGATCAATCGAGAAAAACTTTTCATGAATTTCTTCGTCAATGAAACATCAACAAATTCCTGTGAAATGTATTTTATTCCAACCCCAGGGACGCGGATATGTATTAAACCGTGCGTCCAGATTTACTACGAATCGAGCTTTAGCGAAAACAGCCCATAGCACAGACTTATATTTCGCCATTTTGTAATTCAAAATTAAATATTTATTGAATTATTCAGTTATTAATTTTAATTTTTAAACACGAGAAGCAACACGAAAAATCAAAGAATAGGGATGACTTGGGTAAAACGGACCAGACACAACATGAAATTATTCATGTTATGTTTCTAAATGTAATATGTGTAAAATGCATGCATTTTTATTTGAAATATATTGCGGGTAATCCTCTTAATTTAAAGTATATTGGGGTAAAACGGGCTATCTATCAGACACAAAAACGCGCAAAAATTCTTCAAATTACTTCCATGCAGATGTTCTGTAGGATATGTACTTTTCCAGTAAAAAACAAATTTGCTGTTTGGAAGGTTTGGAAAGTAACAAGAAAAATCAAAGAATAGGAATGAATTGGGGTAAAATGGGCCAGACGAAACAGGAAATTTTCTCGGTTAAGTTTCTTATTGTAATATATGTAAAATACATGCATTTTCACTCAAAATATATTGCGGAGATTGTAACTTTGTGAGCGAAATGAAAAGAAACCATCAATTTAGGGCAAAACGAGTAACTTTTCGTGCTCTGCACAACAAGAAACCTGCGCCAATCGATTTATTAGCCCATATGGTTTGGTTGAAAAACCATCGGCTGCTCTTGCTTGGGAATTTAGGCCAATTTTTCCCACTGAATGTTATGCGAATACCACATTGAGTTAAGACACTACCAAAATCGTACCTCTCAGGAATTTCCAGGTATCTCAAATATCAAGTTTTGTTATTCAAGAGATATTTCGCTTGCAATTCTTAAATATTTTACTTAGGTATTTTACCTTCCCGAGCAGGAGACAACAACATATGAATACCTAATTTGGATCTAGATAACTAGCCTTGGTATAAACGAGCTCAGATTAAGAGGTAAAATACCTTAACAAAATGCCTAAGAGTTGTAAACAAATTATTGCTCGAATCACGAAACTTGTTATTTCGGAGACCTGGGAATACCTGATAGGTACTATTTTCGTAATGTCTTATCTCAATTTGGCATTCTACCTCTTAACCTGAGCTTTTAAATACCAAAGCCAGGTATTAAGTTATTCGTTCCTGCTTGGGTTGAGCTGCGGTTGAGATGATCATCAATATCAACCCGAGCAGGACCGAATAGCTTGATGACAGGCCTTGGTATTAAGGAGCTCAGATTTAGAAATAAAATACCTCAGGCTAATACCATAAAATTGTTCCCACAATGTTATGCGAATAACAATTCGAGGTAAGGCAATTCCAAAATAGTACCTCTAAGGTATTTGCAGGTATCCAAAATAACAAGATTTGTTATTCGAGGGATATTTTGCTTACAATTCTTAGGTATTTTGCTTAGGTATTTTACCTCTTAATTTGAGTTCTTTAATACCAAGGCCAGTTATTAAGATCAAAATTAGGTATTCATATGTTGTTGTCTCCTGCTCAGGAACTTAAGCTGTCAAGATCAGATTTAGGTATTCATATGTTATTTCCTCCTGCTTGAGTTCCCGAGCACCCGAGCAGGACCGAATAACTCGATAACTGGCCTTGGTATTTAGGAGCTCAGATTAAGAGGTAAAATACCTGAGGATAATACCATAAAATTTTTCCCACAATGTTATGCGAATACCACATTGAGGTAAGACAATACCTCTCAGGTATTCCCAGGTATCCGAAGATATCGGGCAGGAGACAACAACATTTGCTCACCTTATTTTGATTTTGATAACTGGCCTTGGTATTAAAGAGTTCAGATTAAGAGGTAAAATACCTAAGCAAAATACCTCAGAATTGTAAGCAAAATATCTCTCGAATACCAAAACTTGTTATTTCAAATATCTGGGAATACCTGAGAGGTACTATTTTGGTATTGTCTTACCTCAATTTGGTATTCGCATTACATTGTGGGAACAATTTTATGGTAATATCCTCAGGTATTTTACCTCTTAATCTGAGCTCCTAAATACCAAGGCCAGTTATCAAGTTATTCGCTCCTGCTCGGGTTCAAGAGAAAAGAACATATGAATACCTGAGCAGGAGAAAATAACATGTGAATAACTTATTTTGGTCTGGATTTGAATTTGAAAAGGAGAGTACATTCAAATAATGTCGTGATGAAAACGACGCATAATTTGTTCAAAAAAGCGACCAAGAAAGTGAAGAATATGCCTACAAGCTTAAAGAAAGCTTCCACCTATGGCCAAAGATCTGGCCAACTGCCTCAATTTCTTTGGATTTTTGAATTTCTCAATAAATAAAGTTCAATTTGATTTGTTAAAATTTCTATGCTATGAGAAAAAATGTGTTGCCAGTTTGTTTTCGATACAGTCCTTATCAATGCATATTCAAACCAGAAGAAGCCAGGGCCGTTACAGCATTCTCAACATGATCTGGAGTGCAAAATAACCAGATTACCAATGGATCTAAAAATAAGCCCAAATTATTTTTCAAGACTTGTTATGCTATCTAAATCTTAAAAAGTGATTTCAAAGTTAACATCCTTCAAAATGTCCCTGAACATTTTCGTACCGATATTGGCCATGTTCTTATGTTGGCCATGTTTAGACGATATTTGCTTGAAGCTTAGCGATTCTAAGATGAGTTAAGAGTGTTGATTTGAATTCCAGTTAAGAGTGTTGAATAAAATTCCATTTTATTTTGCAAAATGGGCGAAGGGGTTGTTAGGTTTTCCACTAGACAGCTACGATTTTGTTTTTGTTTAGCTTGAAATTTTAACAATTCGTAGGGCACCTGCTGGATTTGGCTTTTGGAGTTTAATATTTTCAATTGGAATCGTCAACACTTCTCCCGAATGAGCTTTATCAGATTACATCCTCATGAAATGACTAATTATCAAAACATTTTTCTGATGGGTGGCCAAAGCAGGAATCTTAGACCACTGCAGAAAAAAATTAACAATCGCTTGGAATGTCCCCTAGTTCAATTCTAAGCCAAAGGAGGCGTAAACAGCGAGGTTGTTTGTAATCTTTCATGTGTCATACAACATTGTTTGCAATCTTTCATACAACAGGCTAGATTCAGGCGTTATCTGGCTAATATTATCATGAATCATCCCATTATTTTCTGCCGAATCTAGCATTCCCTTTATACAGAGAAAAAAAAAGAGCATTTCCTTTATGTGCATAAGATTACGCGGAAAACTCAATGTTTCCTTTTATCTGTGTATGGGGCGCTTTGCCTAAGGAATCACGCTTCATTCCATTTTTCCGGGCGAACCTTTTCGAAAAAAAAATCAACACCAGAAATCGCAAAAGTCATCAGCAATCTCCCGAGTCCTATTGACTATAATAAGAAGAGCACTTAACGAATCGATGATAAATTTGGTAGACGGGGGTGGTAAAGAACGGGTGAAGCAATTTTCCAAAGGTAAGACGCCGTCAAATTGACGACACTTTATCATTATTGTTTTTTTTTCGTTCCATGGCAATCGAAAGGATAGGAAAAGTTTTCCATTTGATTGAAAGACCAACTTGCCGTTCCTTTTGTTTTCAATTCCCAATTGTGCTTGCGAAGATTTAAAATGAGCAGCACAACGGAACAATTTTCCTGGAAGTGATGGGAAAATTTTAATTGTTAGCTGACTTGTGAAGGCTGACCTCGGGTTTTTTTCCTTCTTCTATTTTAAAAAAGGTAGATTTTGATAAAATGGGATGGAAAAGGGTTCAGGTATTGTGCTTGGATTGCTCCTTTCTGTCCTGTTTTTAACTTTCTTGTAAACTAGAAGCGTTAGTCAATGGACCCAAAATAAAGGCGGACGTTTTGATTGCTTACTCAAATTAATTACTGTTCAGCTCCTGCTGGACGGTCGATCCCACCTTGTACAAATGCTGATAAAATCAAGCAGAGGTGGTTGGCAAATAATACCGATAATTACATTAAGGTCCGATCGTTGGGTTCTTTCTCGGAGGTGTTCCAAATGAACGTTTTCCTTTTCGTTATAATGGGCGAGATCAAAGGAGAGAATGAATCGTTGAAAAATCAGTTTTAGTGCATGGATTGGAACTGGAAAAGTGGTCATTGAGAGTTTATGGAAGTTTTGTCCCATTTGTCTTGATTGAATCAACTTGCTTACAGTTCGAAAACATCAGTTTTCAGCAATGTTAACCATATCTTGTCATTAAAGGTGGCTAAGTAATGCTACCAAACAAATGCCGAATACTCACTGCTGAATGAATCAATTAGCCATATCTCAAAACTGACGAAATTTCCAGCAATTTAAAATTCCGCTCTCACGCCATCCACGTTCACGTTTCGATCGTAAATTTTTCGCTTCTGTGCTGAAACGTCAGTTGTGAAAACGCTGCAATATCACGTATTGGAGACCGCCCCTAGCTGGCAAGAAAACTGCAGCTGCGAACTGTCTTTTATGGCTCAATTCGATAGTTTTCTGATTTAATTCCACACCACGCAACTGTGATCGAACTGAGTGAGAAAAAAAAGATCGAAAATCGCACTTTCAATATTTGATATTGCATTGGAAAAGCGAAATCGGCCAGGAGTTCGAGAAAGAATCCTGCAATCTTTAACTGCTCGGAAGCATGAATTCTCGGTAAAAGCGTTACCCGGAAAACGTGACTTCTTAGAATCAACCATCAGTCAGACCCGTGTGGCAAGCTCCAAACCGATAATCCATTTCATTATCTTAATGGCTTTCTAAGCCGAGGGGGCCTTTTGAAATATTTTATATCATCCATCCATAGTCATGCACTAGACCTGCCACTTCAACTCAATAACAGACTCGAGTGGAACAAATCCCGGCATGAAAAGCACTGTTTGCTCTGCTTCTAGCCGCCCGGCTGCTTGGGCACTCTTTGATTGTAGAAATTGAATTCGGAAAATAAATTCCTATCTAAACTGTTTTCCGAACTCATCCCATTCCGAGCGAGAACCAAGAACGGCATCCAAACTAAATGTCGTTTCTTTTCCCCCAAGTAAAAGCTGGGCTTGTGGGCTGCTGCACTCGAGTTCGGGGATGATGTTTGAATTGGATTCCATTTTTGCGCACTGAACTATGGGATGGCTGCAGCATCAGTCGTACTGGGAGAGCCTGGGAAGTGGCATAGCAGGATACACTTCGTGTTTTGCAAATAAATATGTGGATAGGTATGTGTATGCGAACTCGAATTTTAGTGCAATGGATGGATGCTTTCTATTTTGTAGTGCTCGGTTGAAATGTCTTCTTGGAGAAGAATCTATGCGTTTAATGGTGCCTTTTTTCGAGTGCGCATTGCGGAATTGCATTAACCTTTTTGTAGATAAGAAGTGGTGAGGATGGCATAAACTTTAATTTGTTTTTCTGGCGAAATGTTCGCAACACGTAAAATCCCACATTAAGCGCTGTATTATACGTCTATTTAGTAGATAAAAATCTATATTCCGTTACATTTGTAGGAGGTAAATGTTCTCGAAAAAAACAAAATTACCATTCAATTTTATTCTGTGCCTGTTCATTTATTCCAGGATGTCTTGGAAATCGAATTGTCACGAAAACTTCAAGTATATAAGATTACATATATTTAGAAACTATTTTTCCGCCTGAATAGTTTTAGGAGGTATCTTCCGATAAATTGAAAAAAAAACATCATATCTATCCGAAAAGCTGAACTTGAAGAATGTAATATTGAATTTTAACTGTCCTCTTGCCAAACGAATGCAATTCCATCACAACATATCGATGCGATGTTGAAAATTAAATGAAATGGATGTGTGCTCACAGGAGGTGAATTCTTTGCGACATTGCGCTGCAGTTTTTCAAGGGTATTTTATTAGATTATTTACTTGTAAAATTTGATATACAGTTATTGAATACTAGCTATAGTCGGTGCCAGCGTTGCTGGGTTTGCAACTAAATGAATGAAAATTGAACCTAGAAGAGGTTCAAACTTCTGTCGAAAAATGATTCTAGCCCGAGAAATACACATTTTGTGTTTCTGTTTCCTGGATAATTCTCAAGTTTGATTGAAATTTATGTTTCATTTGAGAGCCCACAGAGACGGGAGAGATCTCAAACCCCCATAGAAACATGTCTTACCTTCAAAAACCTCCACATGCCAAATTTAGTTCCATTTGCTTTATTAACTCTTGAGTTATGCAGTAATGTCTGTTTCGTTTGTATGAGAGCTCCCTCCCCCTTCCAGAGGTGGGAGGGGTCTCAATCAACCATAAAAAAACCCACTTCCAAAAACGTCCACATACCAAAATTGATTCCGTTTGCTTGATTAGTTCTCGAGTTATATGCAGAAATTTGTGTTTCATTTGTATGCCGCTTCTAGAGGAGAGTGGTCCAATCTATAAACGGTTGTGCAAACAAATTAATAAAACCCTTACAAGACCATCAAGATTTTAAAAATGTTCTAGTGAAAGATGTTATAACCACTTGAGAATCTTCATAAAACCTATTGGCTGCCATGAGAACTAGCATACGACCAAATGACCACAGCTGTCCAGCTTTACTGTGATTCGTGGTTGGTTTTTGTTGTTCTGCTTTGTTCTGCTCTTCTGATTCATTTAACAGTAAATAATATTTAAGAAAAAAGTTCTAGTGTTGTGGGAAATTTTGATAGCAAAATGTCCAAAACACATTGAGTTTTATATAGCGTCAAAATTGAAACAAATATATTTAATAAATTAATCATGGATTTCCCGAAAATTGATGGAATTCAATCAGGTTATCTTAAAGAATGCCGGAATTGGTCGCTGATTCACAGTTCATATTCATTACATTTAATATTTTGTGTATTTATTCTTCCACAATTCTATTATTTCTTATATTTGAACATGGCGATTGAAAGAAATCACAGTTTTTCCAAAAAGTCAATTTATCTTCGCAATGGCTACTATAAAACTATTTGGTCATTTGGGGACATTCCTCAATGCCAACGGCATTTCAAAACAGCATTTTACGTGTTCATAAAGTCAAAATAAAACCTTTGATAGGAGTAAACAAAACTTTAGGAGACAAGGTTTTAAGATCGTTGTAACGAAACTGTGTAGGTTCTTATAAACCTGGCTAAAACTTGAAAACTATTGGCATCTCTTACTGCCATAATAAAACCAAATTGATTTCTAGTTGCTTTCATAAAAATGTAATAAAACTTAATAAAGCTGGTTTTGCAATGTTACTTGGGATAGCATGTTCCGACCATACCTAATCCTGGGTTGGCTGTTGTAGAGACGATGCAAGCGCCTGAAGAGCTGCCTGCTGCACAATGCCTGGCCAGGTCCTTATGATCAGCAAGGTATGGAAGGGAAGTGTTGATTAGATGCCTACTTAAGAAGATGCTGAGAACTCATACGACCTTCATAGACATCTGGAGTTGGAAGTTGGATGGCATTGTGCGAGCGGCTTTCCTTGGCGGCTATCCTTGTATCTTTATATGTACATTGGTCGTTAGGAGTGACGAAGCTATACAAGTTAATGTACTCCTTTGTTGTCCGCTTCCCTGGACTGGCAGGGCATCGAGGCTCTTCTTGCGTGAGAACTTATCTGTTGGTTGGGACATGATTACTAACTCTCGTCCTAGCCTTTTATGGCTTATGGCGCGAAAAAGAAGAAGGATGCATTGACACAAAGCCATACGTCCACACAGACGCACACCTTCTCTCTCTCTCTCTCTCTCTCTCTCTCTCTCTCTCTGGCGTTTTACAACAATATTATTTCAAGCGTGTTCATACTTTGATCGGCGAATGTATTAGAAAATATTTGGAAATTACATTGTGATAACATGCTTTTGCTCAGGCATGAAATCCGGTTTAAAAAAAACTAAACATGCAGTGTTGATTAGATGGGTCACATACAGAGTGATATCTTGGCTTCGAAGACAAGGTTATTTTTAACAATGCTTAGGAGTCAATTTGGAAGAAATTATGACAACAGCAATGGGACCGCTGGGGCCTCTACAAAATGTGACGGAGAATATTCATATTTTTTGCACTGCAGCATTTACAAGTGATTCAAATTTCCTACACAAAAGGTTTAAAGTTACAAAAATGTTCGCCTTCAAAGTGGTGTCACAAGGCGACCATGATTGTGTCAAGAAGGCAAGAATAAAGCTCATATTTATGCACCGCAAGTCTCGTCAAAACAACCAAGCCCTTGTGTAAGATATCGCAGCAGAAATACAGATATTAGTGGCACCTGCAGTTTCTGAATTAGCGAACAAAGAAAAAAGAACCGTAAACATAAAACAGATGAAATCCGATCACCAATTGCTTGTCCAGATGTGTGTGTGTGTGTGTGTGTGTGTGTGTGTGTGTGTGTGTGTGTGTGTGTGTGTGTGTGTGTGTGTGTGTGTGAGTGTGCGTGTGTGTGTGATCCAGCGCCCACCGTCCGGCAGTGATTTTATGGAAGAAAAATGTTTACAGTTTTTGTTTACGAATTGTTCTCGACTCGACAAAAATTTTTAGTCCGACAGTTGGAAGGTGATAGCTCTGTTGGGTTCCAGTGACCCATTTCAGAATGCCTGGTTACTAGCGTCCATTCCGAGGTCACTTTCACATACAACAAGCCCCGCATAAACACAGTACAAACATCAAATGGATATAGGTACCGTTTTGAGGATGGCACGTATTTAGCAGTATCGTTTAAATTCAGATAGATCTCACCGGATATTGTTGCTGATGCTCAGTCTTCAGTTGGACGGCTTCCTTGTGATGCTAAACGATGCATTTATGCAAACCGTGCTAAGTTCCTTCATTACAGGTGATTTAGAATGAACTGCTGCTGATAATCAAATTGATGTGAATAGTCCCCCCCCCCCTTTTTTTGTTCGGTTGTACATTCGGATTCCTATTCAAAAACTATAAGCTATTGCTCCTTTATTATTTTCCTTATTTGTTTCAACTCCTCTTCAGTGTTGCTGGCAATAAATATGTTGTTCACTTAAAACAACGTCAGACAGACATGAGCCTTCATGGGTCGGCACGTTTCCTAGCTTCTTCAGGTCTTCGTTGATTTCATTCGGTTCTGGTATAGACCATAGACACTTTTTCATAGAAGGCAATACTTTTACCAATTTTGAATACTTGTCAGCTGTCTTCTCAAATAAACAGGATCTCCATTTTTCCACTCTAGATGGGTCTTCTGAGGATTGCAAATTGACATTACACTTATATGCACCACTTATAAAAGCTAAAATAACTCGGAAAAGTTTTAGGTGAAAATTTTTCGCATCTTTCTTCAAGCACCGTACAATACGATCTCTTCTCGTTGCTACGCTTGCAACAAAACGAATGAAAATGATTCCTACCCGAGAAATATACATTTTGTGTTATAATTGCCTGTATAATTCTCACGTTTGATTGAAACTTATGTTTTATTCGTATGAAAGCCCCTTCACAGAGAGGGGAGGGCTCTCAAACCACCACCGTTGAAACATTTCTTGACTTCAAAAACCCCCACATTAAAAATTTGGTTCCGTTTGCTTGATTAGTTCTCAAGTTATGCGGAAATTTATGTTTCATTTGAGAACCTTTCTTCATCTGTCCAACTTTCGCCCACTGCTGCTTGTGATTATTATAGCTACTTTTGCACAACTTTAGGTCGTTTTAGAAAGTGGTCCTTCATAATGGCCCAGTATTTTTCTATAAGGCGCAGTTCCGGAGTGTTTGAAGGGTTTAAACCTCTCGGCACGACATCGACATCATTCACCTTATACCACTTTAGTCTCCATACACTTAGGTTTTTTTTTCACACGGGGGATACGTAAATATAAGAATCAAAGAAAAATGCGTATCAGCAGATACAGCTGCAGCTATTGACTACCCATCACAACTGCTTAATATTATTGAGGATGGCGCATACCATGCAGACGAAGCCTTCAACGCCGATGAAACTGGTCTATTTTGGAAAAAAATGCCTTCTAGAAGTTACATAGCTTCAACTGAACGTACGGCATCTTGGTTCAAAGCCTCCAAGGATCGAATCACCCTGCTGTTCTGTATATGTACGTACATAGATACATACACACATGCATACATAAATAAAGCACAAAAATTCGTACGTATATTCTCACATACACGGATTTACACATTCACGCATATACACATACAAACATACACATACACATACACATAAACCCGTTTAAAATCATACACACATATACTCACTCACACGTTCATCCATACGTACCTACACACAAACACATACGCGGGTTTAAAACACACGCACACAACAATACATACACACATACGATCCTACATACAAACACCAATATTCACACCTACCCACATAAATACTTATCTCCACACAGAACAAGTAAAACAATTTAAAAATTCTTAATTTTGCATGCTTACTAGAGCCAAATAGCGGCGGAACTCCAAACAAAACGGTTTACTTTTCGAATGTCCTTGACCTTCTGAACAAATTTGCCGACGACTAGAATTTTCTATCTCATTAAAATCACGCAATAGAACAAGTAAAAATTCACGATTTGCATGCTCACTAGCGCAACGTAGTGGCAGAATTCCGTACAGAACGGTCCATCTGTTGAATGCCCTTGACCTTCTGAGCAACTTTGTCGAAGAACGCACCTTTGCAGAAATTAAGGGTCTCTAGATATACATATATTTTTTAGAACGACTTTTTTTACACGGACTCCGGAATTAACGCGGTTTTTTTTTAACACGGATTTTGGAGTAAGCACGTTTTTTTACAGATTGGGAAAAAACCGCGTGACTTCCGGAATCCCTACAGAAAAAGCCTTGCAAAAAAACCTTCTTGTCTGTCTGTCAGCACATCATAGACTCGAAAACTACTAAACCGATCGGCGTGAAATTTTGTATGGAGGAGTTTTTGGGGCCGAGGAAGGCTGTTCACGATAATCAGAGATCCCTTCAATCTGTGGAAAGGGGCCCCCCATACAAATGCAACACACATATCTGTATAACTCGAGAACTAATGAATAAAATGGAACCAAATTTGGGATGTAGGAGTTTTTGAACGCAACAAATGTTGCAATGGTAGTTTGAGAACCCTCCCCATTTCGAAAGGGGGTGGGCGGGGGGGGGGGGGGGAGGTGATGTCTATCATGCAAATGAAATATAAATTTCTGCCTAACTCGAGAACCAATCAAGCAAATGGAACCAAATTTGGCATGTGACGAATTTCACGCCAACTTGTCTTCGTGATTGGTGGCAACACCCTCTCAGAATTCAATGAAACTTTTTTTATGAGTAGACTATGTCTTTCCAAGCACATTTGCATTCTTCAAGTTTTTTTAAAATTTATCTAGACTACCATTTGAAAAGGGCTTAAGTGTTTTGATCGATATTATTTAAATCAACAGAATTAAAAAAGGAACAGACTTACTAAAAAGTGATGTATGAGTGACTTTTAGAAAATCGTGCTTTCTTTTATGAAACAAATTGTGAAAATTGTCAAATCGATTCTTACACGCTGAAAAATAATATTCTAAAATTTAAAGTCAATTTGCAAAAAAATGACTAGCTTAGAATTGGACGAAGTTTTTTTTTTAATAAACGTCACCTTTTGCCTGTTTCATTTTTCATTTCTAGCAAAACTGTCCCCTCTTGGTGCCTCATGGTGATGAGCGAATATCTCCTTCTACACCATAATCGTTACTCCACGCAGGGAATACAAAAACACAACAATTAAAATATAATGAAAAATTTGTTGTTGGAAAAACTTTTTTTCCTTAAAAGTGCGCATCTTGCAATGTATGCCGAACTTTTAGACAATTAAATTGCCTCTATTAAAAGAAAATTCGTCCATTTCTAAGATAGGCATTTTTTTGTAAATTGACTTTTAAATTTAAAATATTTTTTTTGGCGTGAAAGAATTGAATTTACAATTGTTACAATTTTTTTCATAAAAATTCAGAATTTTTTTTAAAGTCACATACACTTTTTTTTTTGGAATCCTTTTCTTTTAAGTTACGTTGATTTAAAAAAATCGATCAAAAAACTTAAGCCCTTTTCAACTGGTAGTCTAGATAAATTTTGAAAAAAACAAAATATGCAAATGTGCTTGAAAAGGCATAGTCTACACACCCACAAAGTTTTATTAGATTCTGAGAGGGTGCTGCCAACCACTGCAGTGCACTGAATGAGTTGGCGTGAAATCCGTCATGTGGAGGATTTTGAAGGCAAAAAATATTTTTATGGTGGTTTGAATCCCTCCATTGGAAGAGGAGGGCTCCCATACAAATGGATTACAAATTTCTGCATGACGTGAGAATTAAACAAACAAAAGGGACCATATTTGACAAGTGACTCGAGACCCCTTCTCTTACTAAAAGGGGGTTTCCATACATATGAAACACAAATTTCTGCCTAACTTGAAAACTTATCAAGTAAATGAAATCAAATTTGGCATGTAGAAGTTTTGGAATGAGAGAAATGTGTAATTTGACACTCTCACCTCCTTTGGAAGGGAGGAGGGGTGGTCTCACATACAAATGTTATAAAAATTTCTGCATAACTCGAGAGCTAATAAGGTAAATGGAACCAAATTTGGCATGTGGAGATTTTTGAAGGTAAAAAATGTTTCTTATGGTGACTCGATACCCCTCCCATTTCTGCAAGGGTTGTTTCCATACAAATGAAACACAAATCTCTGCATAACTCGAGAGTTAATCAAGCAAACGGAACCAAATTCGACATGCGGGGAATTTTGGAAGATTTTTTTCTATGGTGGTTTGAAGCTCTTTCACTCTCTGGAAGGATTTGCTCTTATACAAATGAAACAGAATTTTTAACCAAATATGCGAATTATCCAGGCAATAAAAATACGAAATTTGTATTTCTTGGGTACGTAGCCTCTTCTGATACGGCGTAATTTGAAGATAAATGTTTGGTCTATGAAATGCTTCTACACAGAAAGAAACACCATGGTTGAAACTAACGATCAGAGGTTTAAATTAAAAACACACAGCTACATTTTATTAAGTAGAAATTACACATATTAGCAAATGAAAATGTTTTAACATCACTAATTTCTAAAAAAAAAATCCAAAAAGGTTCCAGTTCTATTAAATATTCATTGATTTAGTTGCAAGCGTGGCACGGCTCGCACCGGGTTCAGCTAGTTATTCCTATAAAACTCCTCATTCTTAATAATGATTTTGCTTACTAAACTATTGTATTCAAATGAATGCTGGTTAATTTATTAACGACTGTTTTCAGCTTCTTAAATTATATGTACTACTAATCCTGGTAGCACGGAAACAACTTGATCAAGCTTTAATAGCAACTGATTGTCCTCATAATGCCTTCATATGAAGGTCCGTAACCGTATTGGTCAAATTGATAGGCAACTTCACCTACACGTATCCACGGGATTATTAAGCGTCTTCTTCCAACAACAAGTTTGAACAAATGTCCATAAATGCGAGTGATCGATCAAAAGGAAAGCCCAACGAGCAAGCCATTATCCAAAAACTGTTAGCAACGGAGTGTTGGCATTCCACACTGCCACCGATCTGTCAAGGTGGCGGATCCGTTCGTGCCTTAATCTACCCCGCATTAGTGATAGTATAGTAAGGCAAAAGGAATACGTCCATTGTTTGAGTACCGCTCAAGTAAGATTGCCAAAACCATCCAGCTTTATTAAGTTTTACTAAAGTTTTATGAAAGCCACTAGAAATCAATTCGGTTTTATTCGGTTTTAACTTTTAGTCAGGTTTATACGAACCTACACAGCTTCTTTACAACGATCTTGAAACCTTGACTTCAAAAATTCCTTTTACTCCTATCAAAGGTTTTATGTTGACTTTATTAACTCATAAAATGCTGTTTTGAAATGCCGTTTTAGCACTCATTCTTTTTCTTCTTTGGCATGTCAAGCTTAATGCTTTCACAATTTGCTTATTACTTGCTCTCAACTTAGTGTTCTAAATGCACTTTCACAGTTATTAATTGAAAGCTTTCGATGTCAGGTTCCATTTTTGCATTAGTATGATTGTGTGGCAAGTACAATCATACGCTATGGCCAGGGAGTCGAGGAATTCTCCTTAACGAAAAATTCCTTGACCAGACCGGGAATCGAACCCAGCCACCTCCAGCATGGTGTTGCTTTGTAGCTGCGCCTTTACTGACTGAGCTAAGGGAGGACCCAGCACTCATTCATATTATCTTATTATGGTCATTTGAAGAAGCATTTTAAAACCATTTTGCCTCCAGTAAATGCATTAAACGGCTTATTGGCATTGAGGAAAGCTACCAAATGACCAGATAGTTTTATAGTAGCCATTGCTATGATAAATTGGCTTTTTGGCAAAACTGTGATTTCTTCCAATCGCCATATTAAAATATATGAAATAATTGAAATGTGGAAAAATAAATACACCGAATTTTAAATGTAATACAATTGAACTGTAGATCTGAGACAAATTTCGGTATTCGTTCAGATAACCTTATGGAATTTCATCAATTTTCAGAAGTTTCTTGATTAATTTATCGAATATATTTCTTTCAATTTTGTTACAACAAGTAAACTTGCATAATTTCCGAGGCGCATTAATTTGGAGAATGATACGCCATAAAAAAACTAAATTTGTTTAATATATTTTGCTATCAAACATAATTTCCCGCAACACTTGAGCTTTTTTCTTAGCCATTATTTACTGGGCGGTATATCCAAGCCCATCGCACAATTTTCAATTTTGCTATTCAATTTTCACAACCTGCCGTACACTGACGGAACTATTAACACTTTCTGTTCATACACAAATACAAATCGTATTTTGGTCCACACGAAGCAGAAACTTGCATGAAATATATGTAATATAGACGAGCGCTTGCTTACAACATTATCCATAATGAAATGTCTCAAAACTTTACACGGCTTATTTTGTCAATTTGAAAGTTGTGTGACACTCCATTTATGTGCATGATATTGAACAGAAATTCACACTAGTTTTTTGAACTGTGTATCTTTTATTCTAGCAAACATTACTGCCCACTCTTGGAGCCTCATGGTCATGAGCGAACATCTCCTTCTGCATCCTAATCATTACTTTACGATTCTCCGTACAAACATAACAACTATAGTATTAAATTTTATTTATACTTAATTGAAAATATTCATTCAACGTTACACGTTTCTCATTCCGTTCTATTTATATTTCAAAGATAGCCTTTCAAGAGTAGGAGTGATCAAAGTGCGAGTCGGTCGTCCTCCTTCCAGATAGTCAAATCACCATTTGAAACCCATCAAAAATGTATGGTCAAAAATGGTTGGCGAACAATCCGAAATTCATCAAAACATAAATTTACCCTTTCAATTGTTTTATTTGTTCATTTAAAAATCCTCATTTTATACCGATAAGTTCACTGAAAAAAATAAGTCGGTCATGAGTGGCAGACGGTGTTCGTTGAAACGATGAAACTAGCGTTTCAGTTTAAAATTCAGCACGAATTCGAAACAGTACACACAGTTCCAGCGCTCACTTTGAATGGAAACAGTTTTCCTCCTCTCCCCGCGTCGACTTCTCAAAACCTCGAAAAGGTGAAAATTTTGAATTGATCTTTCTGCTTCTGCTTGGCGATTGCATCAAAGTGAGCACACGGAACATGTGTGTGGTTATGATTTGCATTTAAGTAGTTTGATTCAAACACACATACAAAGTCTTCTTCAGTAAAGTAGTTTTCACAGCATGCATGATTCCTCCGCTCATCTGTAGAGCTAGAGGTGGATCATTGTTACACCACGAAGCAAAGGTTTCATGTTAGCTTGGAAATAAGAATGTAAATAACCCCGAACGAACAACGAAACTTCTACACGCTTCGAAAAACCTACTTCAGACATACATAAACATATAAATGCTACTTGAACGAGTGGATTCATCCACCCACAATACTCATAACATCCGCTGAGTGGAACTACTGAAAAGCCAATTTGTGGAAATCTATTTGACTCTCGTGCTCTATTGATCGCAAAATGTGGGATACAGTGCGCATTATAATTCACATCATGGTGGGATTAAAGCACAATACTCCCATCACCTTTATATAACGTGTGAAACTAACTAGAGTTAAATCGATTTTCGCTTGTTGGTTTTCCCAGTTCTAAACTGCGACGACGGCGCTGCAGCTGCATAACTAACCTTCGCTGCCAACACCTTCCAATTGTCCCACTTTTCGCTCAAATACCCTTCCGCATGCATGTGTCACAATAACATTGTAACACGCACTCTCCACGCTGGAACTCGCTGCACATTTATGAGCTCATTTTTCTTCATCCACGACACGATAGTAGACATAAAGCTGGAGAGATATTGTGTGACATTCGTGTAATTACAGCGACTTTGCGGGAGGAGACTTCTTGCAAAGTTTTAAACAACATCGAATCGTTCCTTCATGGGCCACAACAACACAGTGGCATCTACCGAAGTTTCAGCTTCGTGGCGAGAACGGGAAACGCCACGCACAGCAGCACGAGACCAACGACGAGACGGTACGACAAGTACTTATATTTCCGTTCTCCATGCGGATGGGGATGTGATTCCAACAATCCCAGATATCATGAGCTGGGGACCGAGAGCAAGGAAGCAGCCCGACCGCCGCACCAAGAGTATAAATTTCAATTTCAAATGTGATAGTTGCCATTGGAATCTATATCCATCATGATGACGCGCGTCTCCGGGTCCGGGGCTCTGGCGGTGGGAAATCCGCTTAGTTCCAGCTATACTTGCAATCGCTGTACGTAGCAGAGGGAAATCTAGTTGAGCTCACGTAACACACATACGGAACAATGCTTTTAGCGTCTGAATTTATGTGTGTCTCTCCTAATCCAGTATTTTACAGACGGCAAAAGTCGACTACGGTGAAGACGACGACGACGACGACGACGACTAGAGCAGAGCGACTGGTGATTCGTCTTTGGCGAAACTTCAGCTGCACTGCGAGCGGGCCAGCGGGGATGAAGAATGAGGGAATCCTTATTCGCGGGAGTTAATTCTTCAATTCGTGCTTGTCGTAGAGACAAAGCGCAGATCTTAGCAAGATGAAATTGAATGTAGCCAAGCAGCTTGTAAGGTTGCGCAATCAGGAGACGATGGGATGGTGGAATTTAAATTTGAATGTCCTGCAAGACTGCGCTTGAGAATGGGAAGAGCAAAAGTTGTCGATTGTCCAGGGTGAATTTTGGAATTACGTGAATAATTGGTTCCCAACTATTGGCATAATCAGGCCCAGTGCTAGTAAATTTCTGTCCAGCATTTGAAAATGACTATCAATTTCGTAAAACCTTACGATGCAGCACAACTCGTTGTTCTTGCTACTACCGTAACAGAATGACTTTATCACACAGCGTCTAACGATTTAAAAAATATCGTCTGTCACAGTGAGCTAGTGACATAAACTGGAGATTCTGAGATTTTGCAAAAAATGATCGTGCCACTATACTTAAACCGTTATGGAGTTACAGTACTTGTCCACTAACTGTGCTGACAGCGCAGTCCAGTTACCGAATTCCACTCGCTAACTGGGCTGACTGGTCAAACGTCAAAAAACACTGTGAAGAACTTTGATGGACTACTTGATTGACACTAACAATCACATAAGCATAAAGTTTGGCACGTTTTTGCACTGGCGTTCGTTTTGCCGATTTTTGTTTATTGGCTAGTCGACCGGCTTCCGCATTCCCACTGATTCCGGCGTGCCCAGGATCCAAGCAGAATCGAATAGGTTAGTTCCGCGCTATTTCTTTCACTTCTTGGATTCACGGGTGCCGAGATTTCCCCGCCTCCAATGCCAGTAGGCAGCTAGCAGAATTCGATAGAACAACCAATTCGTTATTCTGGTTCGGGATCGTGTCATGTCCAAGTTCCCGACGTGCATTCGGACTGTAATAAAATATGTGCGACTTCGTTGCTGACATGCAGAATCCCACGCTCTTCGCCCATTTGTCTACGGCATTGACGGCGGTCTGCAGCTTGCGATGGAGGCCTTCTTCTACTCCTCGTACCACGAGAAGGATGTCGTCCGCGTATAACAATATCTTAACTCCGCTCGGTACTACCCGAAAGATGGGCTGTGGCACTCAACTTTCCAGTTCATTCTCACGGGACATGTGTCCTTCTACAGACAGCTGAAACGTTCGTTCCGATAGAAAGTTCCGCAACATGTTTATCATGCGACCACGTATCCGCCAAGTCTACAACGTGCACAGAATACCATGTCGCCAGGTGGTATCGCCTTCGACAGAACAAAAGAGGCTACCAGCGAGTGTTCGCCACCAGTTGGCAGAGATCGCTCCAGTTCTACAAAGTATGTTTCGGTCCCGCGTCTTGCTCGAAACGTGTGTTGACGTTTGTCAAGCCGTCCACTCAACTCTAGTTTAGCAATCAGTCGACGGTTGCTGATTCGCTCAAACAGCTTCGCCATGCAGCTGATGAGCGAGATTGGTCGGAAGGCATCGTGTCCGGAATCGCGGCTGTTCGGGCTTCGGAATGGGAACAACAAAGCAATTCCCCTAGCTAGTAGGGAACTTACCACTGCACCAAATTTTGTTCAGCAATTCAAGTTGCCTCACAGACAGAGGAAGACGTTGAAGCAATGTACCACTGTGGCTTGTATACAATAGATCGCTAGAATAACTATACAAGCCACAAGGGTACATGAGCGTCTTTCCATGCGTCAATTTTTGCCTGTTGAAGTGGCGGACTTGTTCCGTTACTACAACCTACCCCGCAGTGGGATGTTAGGCAAAGATTGACGTCCATGGTTCGAGTACCATTGGATACATGCCCTTTCGCTCAATTTTCAAAAAACATCCATTAAATTTTCCTACCTGCCGCACTCTGACGGAACTTTCACTTTCTCTTCACATCTTTCATTCTAGCCAAAAACATTAATGTTCACTCTTAGTGCCTCATGGTGATGAGCGAACATCTTCTTCTACATCACGGAGAATAAATAACATAACAATTAATATACACAATTATTTCAAAAATCCCATTTCACTGATCCGAGCAAGCAACATAGGCGTAGCCAGGATATCAAATAGGGTGGGATATTTTTATAGAGAACGAGAGAGAGAGAATTACACCGTCTTCAATTAGCGGTTGCTCATACTGAACACATAACATTATACAACGGACAACACAACGCTCGGTGGACCAGTAGAGTAGAGACATTTTCAAGTTCCACCAGCTGGAGCAGTAATCGAGACCTCACTTTGTGACAATCCGCCTGAACGACGGGTGAATTATCTTCTCTACGCTTACCCAAAGTACTTTACAATACCCGTCAAATTTCGGTCAACAATTATAGGATTCTCACTCATTATTTTGATTTGGTGCCAACGTAAGAACTGCAGTACACTTATGGAAACGCGACGCGAGATTGGACACAACACTTATGATTCTTACACACAAAAAAGGAACATAAAATTTACCTTTTACTGTCGACCGGTTTCGGGCTCGATGCTGCCCATCTACAGGACGATGTCCAACTGATTACATAAAGAGAACGATCACAGCTTTATACTAGATATAGTATACGTCACACATATAAAGGAATCATTTTATTTTCCTTGTCGTCAAATTGAAAAGGGACGATGATATTGAGCAGCCGCTGATGAACGAAGATGATGCTCCAATATCATCGTCCCTTTTCAAATCAGAAATATGTATTAATATTAATGGAGAAAAATAAAGATGGGTTATATCTATGATAAAACCGCAAGTTGAACGTAGGATCGCGTTGGGGTATCCCTCTTATAAAATTTCCTTTCCTTATTTGACCTGCATTCGGACGAGACAGGTCGAACTCATGTTGGAGCCTCAACTTTGACGCCAGCTGTAGTCCAAACCACTTGATGGAAACAGTTCAAATTTTGTCCACATAAATTTCTGTATTATTTTAAGTCATGGAAAAATTTTTAATATGCTACCTAAATTTTTCACAGAAATACGGTTTTTTGAAATTGGTATGTCCAAAATGACTTTTTTCACATATGTTATTATAACTTCAAATTTATAAACTTTATCAACATAAAATTTTGGTCACATAAGGTCGAAACATTAGTTATAACGTTGTCAAAATTTCAGCCAAATGTATTGATAATTGACAAAGTTACAGAAGGTTGAACAACGCTTTTTTCGAAGAAAATTTTGCTCGGCTTGTTTTTTGCTACGGAGTGTATTTGGTCCGATTCCAGAACAAATTGCTGTATTTCTTAACCCAAACACTAAGACGTAATATGCAACGTTTCATCGGTATATTTTGATTCAATCTTAGTTAATACACTTTATTTAAGTGATTGGTCAACATTAATTAGTTTATTGCATAAACATACATGTTTTAGACCACTGTGCAACAATAGGACTAAAGAAAGTTAAAATGTTACAATTTCATTGCACACCTCATTCTTACGTGGTGCGGCCAATTTTAACTTAAAATACTATTGGTACACCCATAGTCTTTTAAGTTTTGACAGTTCCACAATCGATGATTTTGCAGGTGTGTCGAAGGAAGCTATCAATCGGAGTGTATCACCAATCATCATAGGTTCTGGTTTTCGCAAATGCGGGTTGTATCACTGCAACGCTGATGCGGTGGACTACTCTCGATGTATGCTTCAAGTAATCCGACCCAAAATGGCAGTAACAACTTTCTACCGGAAAACGAAACGGTGTCTGTCGATGTAGTTGAAGAACGTAGTTTGGATGATTCAAAGAAAGCTCTTCTGCACATCTACTAATCCATTCTTTCGGACTTCGACACCGATACAGGCAGAGAAAAGGATTTAAATGAAAATATTGTTTCAAGGAGCGAGGATAATGAGGCCACAACGGAATCCGTGCCACTACCTTCTACAATTGACGAAGTTGTGCTGGTACTCAATGATGATGAGGCAACAACTGAATCTCCTCTGACACGCGCTGATCTTCTGCGATGACTTCATGCTGGAGATCACTGACGCCGAGGCTGAAAAGCTTCTGTCAAATTCGGATGCATCTAACCAATCAAGAAGTTGTCAAACAGCCAACGTCACCGTGGAAACTGTAGATGATTAAAGTACATTTCAATCATCCATAGTGTCCTGCGAAGTTCAGTCAGTTCCTAAACATTCTTTTACGACGAGGCAAGAGGATTGGAATGTCATGATAGTGAATCCTACTGATGCTTCCGACCTCGTTGAACCTGCAGATAAACTCGAAAACTACTGTACCGATCGGCGTGAAATTTTGTATGCAGAGATTTTTGGGGCCAGGAAAGGTTCTTCTGACAGTTAAAGACCCCTCCCTTCTCTGGAAAGGGGCGTTCCCATACAAATGAAACACTTATTTTTACATAACGCGAGAACTAAGCATGCAAAACAAACCAAGTTTAGGTTATTTTCCAATTCAAATAAAACTCAAATGTCTGTATAACTCGGGAACTAATAAAGCAAATGGAATCAAAATTGGCTTGTGGATTTTTTTGAAAGACTGACATATTCCTATGATGGTTTAAAACCCCTCTACCCTTTGAAGGGGGGGAGGGGGCTCCCATAGGAATGAAACGCAAATTTCTGCATAAATCGAGAAATAATTAAGTAAATGGAACCAAATTTGACAGATGAAGGTTTTTGAAGGAGAGAAATGAATCCTAGAGCGTTGAGCTGTTTAGTGGAATACCTGTAACTAGAAATTAGAAGAAAAATTAGTATTTTCCATTTAATTCCAACTACCTTTGCTTATCTTTGACAGATACGCGTATTTTGTCTACAATGTGCAGACTTCTTCAGTGTCTCGTACTACCCAGTCGAGTTATTAGTACGAGACACTGAAGAAGTCTGCACATTGTAGGCGAAATACGCGTATCTGTCAAAGATAAGCAAAGGTAGTTGAAATTAAATGGGAAATACAAATTTTTCTTCTAATTTCTAGGAGAGAAATGTTTCTATGATGATTTGAGAGTTTTACGCCTTCTGGAGGAGAGGGGGGTCTCTCAAACAAATGAAACACACATTTCTGCATAACTCGAGAACTAATGAGGCAAATGGAATCAAATTTTGCATGTGGATTTGTTTGAAGGAGAGACATATTTTTATGGTGGTTTGAGACCCCTCTGCTCTCTGAAGGGGGGGGGGAGGGCTCCCAACCAAATGAATCGCTAATTTCTGCATAACTCGAGAAATATTCAAGTAAATGAAATCACATTTGGACATAGGGGGCTATTGGACGCAAGATTTTTATACATATTAAAATGAATTTCTGTCTGACTGTCTGTATGGCCAATCGGAGTGAAATTATGTATGCAGAGATTTTTGGGCTGGGGAAGGTTTAAATGATTGTTTGAGACCACTTCCCCCTTCTGGAAGGGGAGAGGGCTTCCATAAAAATTAAACACAAATTTCTATATAACTTGAGAACTAATCAAACAAATGGAACCAAAATTGGTATGCGGGGTCTTTTGAGTGCAAGAAATGTTTCTGTGGTGATTTTAAACAAAAAATTCCAACCAAACCTGAGAATTATCCAGGTAACCAAGCCACAACAACTCATTAAAAAAAAATATGCGTCAGTTCTATGTAATGTTCATTCATTTTGTTGCAGGCGTAGCAACGCTCGCACCGGGATCAGCTAGTTACTATTTAAAAAAAAATTCTCATGGATGTCCACTTTTTGTACTTTTGAGCTTCATCATATCACAAAATCGAGGCCACTTCGTGCATTTTCATTGAGGCAAGGGGGCAATCTATCAAACATTACAACACTAAATAATAAAAAATTGAAGCAAACATCAACATTTTAAAAATTGATTCAAAAGTTAGGGGGGTAGCTCCTTCTGCCCCCCCTGGCTACGCCTATGGTAAACTAAGTGCTACAAAAATAGCAAATGAACGGGTCAGGCGAACTAGTTTACTTCAATGAGTGGGACTGAGCGAGCCATTTTGCCCAACTCTAATTGAGACAATTCTCGAGTACTTTTTCAAACAAACGTATCTGATTTTGTAAGCGAGATTCAATCTAAAATTTCTCAAAAATCTCGAATTATCTCGCGGCTCATTGAAAAACTTGAAATGCTACGAAATATCGCTTGGAAAACAAAAATCGATTCAACATGACCAATAAGGTGTAACATGACATTGAACTTCGATCCACGTACATCCAACTGAGCCATTCCAATAAAAGAGAACTACACGCTTAAGCCCGATTAATATTAATCGTTTGTTGATTTCACTGCCATTTGTTATTAATTTGGCAGCTTTTAACGACCCTATGTGCACGTTCTCTTTCAGGTTCACAGCTGTGTGGTTTAAATTTTCGATTCCGATCATCCCCCAATTTGGTTATTTACGAGTTGATAAGTAGCTGGCTCTTTTTTTCTTTCACAAAAACACTCCATCTGGATCGATGCCCAACAGAGCAGAAAATTGAACATTGCAGCTGTTTGTCCTTATTGCATTTGGGTGGTTCCGGAAAAAAAACCACACGCCAGCACGACCAATCACCATATTTGATAAGTGAAATTCTGTGGCGCACTTCGTATGCATGCAAATATATAAAAGTGGGTACCAATGGCAAACATGTGCAACAAAAAATCATTAATGCAGTTATGCTGGGACCACACGTGATGTTTTACCCCAAAAGGGACCGCAGAATCGAAATGATTAATTGGATATCGAAGTACGGAATTGCTATTTTTTTTGGTCGTTCTTGTTTATTTTCCAGGAAATTCGAACTAACAGCAGCAAATCATTAACGAGCTGACCTTTGCTTCCACGGAGGGCTCTGGTTTTCGGCAAACATGCTGAATAATGCTGAATTTAAGTGGCGGCTCCACCAAACAAACAGCGCATGCCCGTCTCTTTATTACGGCCCCCCTCAAAAAGAGCCTAGTGCCGCTAGTTCCTGTAGTTCATCAAAACCCACTCCCCGTTTACAGTACACAACTTTTCCCGGTAGCAGTGGGCCAAAAGCAAAGCCCTTCAAAGCCGCCGGCGAACCCTTTTATGCTTTGCGAAAATATTTACCCTAGGTCTGTGTGAAGGATGTGCCCGTTCAAAGGCTGCAGGCCTTAGTTCGCTCGAAAAAAAAGCATTCATTCTGCTCTTGCTTATGCCAGTATAATTTTTTTTTTTTCGCTGAATTCACCCCCCTTTCCGATTAAAGCTGGAGGTAAACAAAATGACAGCAAATTTCGGTAGCCCATATGGCTGGTAGAAGAAGAAGAAGAAGGAGAGAAAGCTCCAAACGACAACAAAATCCTGCCGACAAATATTTGCTCAACTACTTCGAGGGTGGATGGACGGCCCCTCCCACCTGCCTTGGCTGCCTGTCAGGCTCTGTTTGGGCTACGGAAAGTTAATTCAAACGTGACATTTGATTCAATCTTGAGTTTGATTTAATCGATATATTGGGTTGGGATTGCTTGTCGGGGTCTCATCGACTTCCACTGTTATGAATTGAGAGCTTTTGAGTCCAGAAACCAGAATTCAAATTTTAAAACCAATTAACTCCGTCAGATTGTAACCATAGCTGAAATCCAACTCCCCGAAACAAAATTAAAACTACCGACGCCACATTTTCATGTCAGTCCATTATTTCACACAGTCTGGGGGTACTCAAAGGGGGGCGGGACCATGGTTTTTTTTCGTTCAATTTGCGTGTCCATTTAAATTCCACTTTACAATCCTGCCTCGACTCCAAAGCACAGGAGCATAAATCACACATCAACATGCCATCGATTATGCCAGAACCAACGAACGAACGAGGGCAGGACGAAAGTGAGTCGCTCCACATAACAATTTGTAATATGCTGTGGAAAACGCATTTCATTAAAAGCAGAATTAATGGCTTTGGATTTTATTATGAAAATTTCATGCCTCATACTTCGTACGAGCTTATGCATGTGGGCTGCACCAAATAGTTGAAATTTACTGCTTTTACAGTGTTTCACTCGCAGACGAATGCGATTTTGTGGCTTCCAATATGCGAATGCGATAGTTGAATTACGGTCAAGTGTGCAGCTGCCTTGTTTCATCCATCATGCTAATCGTGCTTCCATTTTCTCGTTTTTCTCATTCTAGGTGAGTTACAACCCGATTCTGTGAGTGGAATTCTCAATGGCTTGAACGCTTTTCAGCTGGTATGTATCCAACTTAGTATGCCTGTCAATTACAACGAACGGAAAGTTTGCTCTCTAGCTCGGAAAAGCAATGTACAATATCCCTTCTCAGGCGACAGTTGTTCACTGATGTCTGTCGCAGTTGTCAACTTTGCAACAAAGCCGAAAAGCTTCTTCCTTCGGTAATCTCTTGGAAAAACAAAAGACTTTGCATGCAGTTGCCAGTCGTACGGGGCTTTCCCATTTGCCAGGTTGGGAAACTTTTCCAGCTCTCATGTGGAAGGAAAACCGAAATAATCAGCATCAGCTTGGCTAAGACCAGCCGTGCTAACCTGAAAACAATGGTACTGCTCTGTAGAGTGTGTACATCTCCTTCGAGAATGAGGTCATGTGAGGCCCTCGGTACATCCCAGCCAGCGATGAGCTGAAGGGCTCCAGGAGCAGTCAGATGGTGCGGAGCTAGTTTTGGCTCGGCTAGTCGATGAAAATCTGGAAATTCTTCGAATGGTTGCTTCAGCAACGGATGGGTAGCAAATGGCTTGGTACGGTTTTTGCTGTGTGAAAAGGAAGTAAAATAGCTGTTTACAACAGATGTCGGAGTAGATTATGAGTAGGTTGAATCAAACTGCGCTTAATGGGCGATGTAATTGCCAAACAAGGGGATCTCTGATTTTAAGAAGGAAATTTAAGACTGCAATAGACAGTTGAAAAGTATGAACGCCTTACCATTGATTGAACGTTTGTTGATAGCCAGGAAAGCTGGATCGGGGGCAAATCTAAAGCGACGACAAAAAGAGTTGCCCGCTGTTTGGAGCGGAACCCCAACCTCTCCGTCCGAGATGTCGCAAAGAAGCTGGGAGGGCGCCTTCAACCGTGGATAGAGTGAAAATCGAGCTGGACTGTTGACTTAAAGAAAGTGGTGACTCAAATCACGACGATAATCAAAACACGTCGGCAGCACGATCGCAAAAGTTGTACACGACGATGCTGACGAAGTTTGATTGCGTGGTACAGGACGATGAAAATTTCGTCAAGGCAGACATTAAACAGCTTCCTGGACAGAAATGTTATTCAAGCACAATAAACTGTCAAAGTTCGTGAAGAAATATCTGGTGTGACAGGCCATCTGTGCCTGTGGCTTGAAGCGCAACATTTACATCGCGACCAGAACCGTCAACCAGGAAATTTATCTGAGCGAGTGCCTACAAAAATATCTACTTTACTAATGTTCCGTTCTATTTTGGCCAGATGTGGCATCTTGCCATTACGGAAAAAAGGCCATGGAGTGGTATGCTGCCAACAACGTTCAAGTGGTGCTCAAGAACAAGAACCCTTGCAACACGCCAGAGCTCCGCCAAATCGAACAATATTGGGCCATCGTCAAGCGGAACCTTAAGAAAACTCAAAAAGCTGTTGTGAGCGAGAAACAGTTCAATGCAAACTGGCGTTCTGCGGTGAATAAAGTGGACAAGGGGACTGTACAAAATCTTATGGCAGGTGTTAAACGAATGACCCGGCAAATCGCATTCGGTAAAAAGGAAGCTTAGCTGAATATTTCTCCTGTATTCTATATTAACTTAACCTGAAAAAGAAAAAGAATTTGACTTATTGATAACAACTTTGATCGACTCACACACAATACTGTTTGACCTAATTTTGATCGGAATTTGCTAGAGATAGAGCTAGAATGCTTTGACTTCCATGTGTTCTGCTGCAATGGAAGTCAACGACACATACCAAAAAGTAATCGAGGAGATAAAGCGCGAGATAAAAGACAGCCCGATTGCCGAAGTCAGACAGGCGATTAAAGAAGGGTTCAACAAGCTGTCTTCTGCGGTGCTAGGTCCTGTTCCTCGTTTCGTTTTTGGTCGTTCCAACAGAACCCAGGAGAACCCGTGATGATGAAGCCGCAACATCCGATCAACCGACCAAAATTCTCCGTGGAGCCAGTCCGTCAACATCCAATGCACCATTAGTTCGTGTGGATAGATCTATTGACAAATTCTGGGTTTATCTCACAAGAATTTCTCCTGAGATTTCTGAGGCAGACATCGAAAAACTGGCCAAGGATTTTTTGAATGTGGATGAAACCGTTTATAACCGAGAGGTTGGCCATTGTCATCACTGACATTCATCTCGTTTAAGGTAGCAGGTTGTGTCAAAATGAAGTCACGAGCTTTGGATCCTTTCTCCTGGCCGCAGGGAATCGAGTTCCGGGAATTCTTCGAGGATAACACGAGATCGATGAATTTTTAGAAACCTGTGCAGAACGCGGATGCAGACCCAACGACCAGCAATTCGAGCCAGCCGTGTTATCTCGAGAACCTTCTCCCATTCGTCCTCTTACCTTTGCACCACTCACCGCATACTACCAGAACGTCCGAGGGCTGCGAACTAAAACGAACGCACTGCTCCTCTCTCTGCTGGACAGCGATTTCTTTGTGGCTTGTTGTTCTTACGGAAACGTGGTTGCACACCGGAATCGCTTCCGCAGAATTGGCGTGTAACTACGTTATATAACGATGCGACCGCAATGCTTCTACAAGCAATCTGCGAATAGGTGCTGATGCCGTGCTGATTGCTGTCAAATTGGAGCTGAACTGCAAGGCCGTACATCTAGTGGATTGCGACAGTCTGGAATGGGTCGGCTGTTCGGGTTGTTCGGGCAATTTTCGTTTGCTGCATGTACATTACACGTCCAGAGAGCTACGCAAGACTCGTGGAATCAGTCAACCAGATTCTAAGTTTCGTATACTTCGGATACTGCAATCTACCAAATTTAATCTAGCGGTTTGGTGAAGAGATTTTGGAATACTTGCCAACTACTTAATGTGTCAACGGAACAGGAGCTTTCCCTAGTTGAGTGTATGTTGTCAGCGGGCCTTTATCAGGTGAATGATCGGTAAGCTACTTGACTTGGTATTCTTAAATGATCCATGTATCATAGAGCCTTCGAGGCTCCATCTGCTCTTCTAAAAATTGACGCTCATCATAAGCCATTCGTTTTAACTGTGGACGCCTGTTCTCGCAGGGATGCATCTCTACCAGGCATCACGTCGCCTAATGATCTGGACTTCAATCGCTGTGATTACCAAACAATAAATGCAGTGAACAACGCTTCTATCGATGCCTCCGTTACCATTTTCTATAGAACTATCCATCAAAGCATCCGGGATACTGCTTCGGAATAACCTCGTAGGACTTCTAAACAGTTTAGCCAACCTTGGTGGACGCCAAAAGTCCGCAATTGTCGTAACCGCTTACGAAAAATCAGGAGACGATTCTTCCGCAAAAAAAAATCTACGAGCTCGAGAGAGTTGAAGATTGCTGATATTGAGTACACTCATTTTCAACAGATTCGTTTTCGTGAGTATATCGACCTACATCAACAATCGAAAGAGTTCTGCCAGAGTTTTCGTTGATGTTTCCTACAAGTCTTAAAACTCGAGCAACGTCGGTCACAGCTGCAAATCTATTTGCCGAATTCTCTCGTTCCGCACACGACGACAACCCACCTCCGATGTCGCAGCAATACTTGATAGTCTTCCACCGTATAACTTGCGATTTTCTCAAGTCGATGACGATAATCTGAATGCTCTCAGCGCTGGCGGTTCATCTAAAGGTTCTGGTCCCAATCTCATTCCGTCTTTGTCAAACAATGAGCTCAGTCGCTGTCTGTTCCTATTGCAGCGATTTTCAACCGGACTTCGGTTCAAGGAGTATTTCTGGATGCTTGGAAGCTGGCATCAATTATTCCAATCCACAGGGCTGAAAACACACATTGCGTGGAGAACTATCGGCCGATATCTATTTTGAACTGCCTAGCGAAAGCTTTTTAAGAGTCTATTGCACGACGTGCTGTATCCTGCCGTGCAGCCTGCAATATCTGAACATCAACATGGTTTCGTGAAAATGCGGTCAACCACGTCGAACCTCATGATCAATGAGCTTGAAAAGCGGTGTCAGGTTGACGCAATCTACGTTGACTTCTCAAAAGCGTTTGACAAGGTGCCTCACGAATTGGCAATTGAAAAATTGAACCACCTGGGACTACCTTCTTCGAGCTTTTGACAAAGTGCATGATGCTAAGTCGAATGTATCTGATATGCCTTCCGGCGTCCCGCAGAGCAGTCAGATTGGTCCCCTGATATTCGTTCTCTTTATCAACGATATGGACGAAAACTTAAAGTCTGGGAAACTGCTCTATTTATGCAGATGACATAAAGCTGTTTCGCGTGATTAAGTCGCTTAAGGATTGCGGTGCACTACAAGCTGATGTTAAACGTGTTTCAACTTGGTGCGAAGTGAACGGAATGCAAATCAATGCGGTCAGACCACTGTATCTTTTGACTACGGGCTGAACAAATAGTCACGTCGATCAAGGACCTTGCAGTCATACTTGATAGTAAACTACACTTTAACGAACACATCTCAGTGACTACTGAGAAAGCCAATGTGATGCTAGGTTTCCTACGCCAGAACACAGCCCATTTTAATGACTAGCATGCACTGAAGGCCCTGTTCTGCACTTTTGTTTGAGCTCCGTATCATGCCGTCCATATCGCTCGTATTGAGAGACTCCAGAAACGGTTAATTAGGTATACTCTACGTGGTCTGCCATGGAACGATCCGGTGAACCTAGCCCCAAACGAACATCGATGCGCACTCTTCGATTTACAACCGCTGGCGAGTCATCGAGTGATGCTGCAAAGGTTGCTCATTTGGATATAAAGAATCTCCTTCCAACGACAAGATTGAACAATTGGCCAAAAGAGCAAGCTATCTAACACGAGGATGCCCCAATGGGCGTTGAGAAGAGCCCGCCCTCTATTCACAAACTGTTAACAATGGGGAGTTGGCATTTCCACTCTCCCCATCCAGAGTGCTTCAATCGGGTGCCCTGATGGTCCCTCCCTGATGGTACATGAAGTATTTATATAATAATGTATTTGTTTATGTAAATGAAAAATACTACAAACATTCGTATCTTTTACATATGATCTTCTTCCGGTTGACCCTGAAATGCAAAAAAACTGTTTTAAATTTATAATGTGTAGAACTCTGTGGGTCCACGCTTATGCACGTAATCGTTCGTTTTCAGCGATAGCAGCAATTCGCCAAAAACGTGATTTGAGGTATCCTGAAAAAGTTTTTTAAATCTATCGAAATTTTACAGAACTTACGTTTATACATTTTAATTTTCTGTTGTCATGGTCACTATTTGCTGTTTTATGTTGGTTTTATAACAGCAATCTACTTTTATTTTTGTTGACCCAAAAGTTGTTGCTCCCGAGTTAGGAGTTGCTCCTGAATCAAGGAAGATTCAGTTGAAAGGGAAGTAAAGACAAATGGACATAAAAAACAATAAGTAATGTTTAAATCATCTATAAAGCAAAATCAATAAAACAATATCATCAAATATAATGATATTGTGAGTTATGACACAGTAATGACAAAAATTGAACAGTAAAATAAGACACTAGCCAAATGGCACACAGCGCTGCACGAATCAGATCTGCTCAGATTTAGTAAAACGTCCATTCACAAACCGGAAATGAAAAATACATTCAGTAATAAGTGCAAAAGCCTACCACAGATTCCGTTGCAACTTCTTGTATTCAAGGCACTAGATACTTCTAAATAATCAGAGGAGAAAAAAAGGATCAGAATAATAATTGGACACATAAGACATAATAATTAAAAAAAAAATGGCAGCATAATTAATCATCAATTAAAAGAGAGATTTGAGCAATAAAAGATGAAAAAATGCATTATTATAGTTCGTGCCAACAAATAATGCGTGATCAGCATTAAAAATTAGAATGAGCAATAAAAGATGAGAAAGACTTCGATAATCTAATTGTGACCGGTAATCAAATGAAGCAACAGCTATTAGTATAGTGCAATTAAATATATAGTATTTCCGCCAACTATGTAATTTGAGAACTAAACTATTCGCATATGTCTTTAATTTTGTTAGATTTTCCCATAAAAACAGTAAAATGAGGCAATGGATATTTATTTATCCATTGCTCATTTCACTGTTTTTATGGAAAATCCAACAAAATTAAAAGACATATGCGAATAGTTTAGTGCTCAAATTACATAATTTGGCGGAAATACTGCCATATTTAATTGCACATATACTAATAGCTGTTGCTTTATTTGATAGATTTACCGGTCACAATTAGATTATCCGAAGATCTTTTCTCATCTTTTATTGCTCATTCCTAATTTTTTAATGCTGATCATCATCTATTTGTTGGCACAGCCTTAATAATTTAGTGGCACTTTTTCATTTTTTGGTGCTTTTTCTGAATTACTAAGTGCAGGTAAATATTTTAGCCAAAAAAAATAGCCTATTAGATAAAATTATAAAATTCCTTTATTGTGATGTATAAATCACGAAAACACAAATAATGATAAAAATGGTAATGATGACGATAAAGGTATGGTAATGAATAAACAATAGACAATGAACGGAAAATTACATGTGTACCGACTGCTGTTTTGTTGCAATTGTAGACAAACTTGCGCATCCATTATGAACCAGAAAACTTAAACAACGTATGAAAGCCATTAGAAAAAATATAGAATTTTAAATGTTAATTTTTTATTCAATGATGACCTGGACGAACTGAAAGATATGAAAATGGAAAATTATGAATTGTGAATTTTCGCTCATTGTGTAAAAACATAGTTTACTTTGGCAACTCACCTGAAGGATCGAAAAAAGGGGGGAAATTCCGAACGATGGATTGGATCAGCTTATCAAATGGTTTTTCGAAACGTTGTCAGTTCGAGAATTGGCAAAAAGCGTGAAGTAAAATAAATCTGTACCAATCAAGATTGATAACAAGTTTGGAGAAATATGTTCTCTTGAAGATTAACGGAAATCTGGACGCAAAATGGAGCTGGCAGCGGTATGCCTCTTGAAATAGCATAAACCTTCACAGATAAAAAGAAAACATTTAATTTTCTGCGTTATCTTATGCACATATAGGGAATGCTACAGACTTAGAAATTATGAATTTTACACGCGACGTAATTTACGTTTGTAAAATGCAGGGGAACGTAAACATACGTTACTCGACAAAATATGTGTTAGATTGAATTGATTTTCTGATCTCATAAACTAATTCTTATGTGCTATATGACGCTTGCATGTGTCGGTCTGAAAGCACCGAAATTTACGTGACATTTTGGTAGTGTGTAGATTTGGCAGAAAATAATTATATTTTTTAAATGTAAATTTATGCCAGATAACGCCTGAATCTAGACTGCCATATGAGAGATTGCAAACAATGTTGTATGGCGCACGAAAGATTGCAAACAACTCCTTTGGCTTGGGATAAAACGAGGGGATATTTTACGCGTGTTAAAATTGAGTATTTTATTCTGTGTTGTTTCGTTCATAAAATTGCCAAAAAAAGTGGACATTAGCATCGGAATTATGTAGACTATCAAAAAGCGTAACAAAATCAGAACTTACAAGAATTAGAAAGCACCCAAATGGACGGATTCCTAAAAAGCTGCTTCGAACTTGTATGACGTTTTCCTCCAGAAGCCGAAGCGGTGCCTCTTGTACCCAATCACACTAATTGGGGGCTATTACTAAATCACGTAGACTTTTCTGGGTGGAGGGGAGAGAGGACGGTTTTACCAAAGTCTACGCTCCATACACAATTTCAAAAAAATGTATGGAGAAAAGTCTACGAGGGGGAGGGAGGGGTCTGAGATTTTCAAAAATGAGTACGCGGTTTATGAACAGACCCTTGTGTAATTCAATAAACAAAAAGATCTTAGTAATCTCGTACCCTACGTTCTAGTTTAATCATTTATAATTATATGGAAGTCTTGGAAGGTTCCTTCTTTTAAGGGGATGCTTTTTTTTTTCTCTGACGAAAGAAACATTGTCACAAATACTTCTCCTTGCAATTAAAACTATACATATTTTCGGATATATTCGGATTATAATAAACTAAGGTTTTTTTTTTAACACGGTTTGTTTTCGGCTATAACTCCAAAACGGAACAACTTATCGACCTAATTCGAATCACATTTAACATTTTGGGCAAGAAGTAATCATATGGCAATTTTTCAAAATAATCACATCTGTAGGTGACCATTGTATGTAAAGGTAACACAAGCAAACAAAATCGAAGCAATTTCAAATGTTTATGCAAGTGAAATGATCAACTCCATTGGTCTTGTTTTACACGGTTTCAGAGTAATAGTTGAACGTATCCCCCCGTGTTAAAATAGACTTTTGTGTACATCATTGAGCGATTACAGCCTCCGATAACGCTGAACTTCAATACCAAAACCAACAATTAAGCCATCCCAAGAAACACAAAACTGTCATGATTTGTTGTAGCTACTTGATTGTGACTTAATTGGGTTACACTGAAGTGAATTTTACTGATTTGCAACATGTGTGCTACTCGGGATTTACTAAGTGGCTACTTAATTAATGTGATCAACAATGGTACATTATGCAAAAAACTCAGCCGAATTGTGGATCATAGTCGCCTTAATATTTCGAAGGTCGTAGGAACTTTCTTGTCTAGAATGATTTATTATCATGATGATCATTATGTAATACTTGTTGTAGCACTTATTGTAGAAATTTCCATAGCAGCGGAATAATCTGAAAAACGATTTGTATAGGATTCTATTGTTGTTTGTGATCATTGAGCTTCTTTAAAAATAGCCAAAAGGTTTAGGTGAGCCCACAAGCAGAGACAGTTACGTAAAACTCGCTTACTACCGTTACTCGAATATAGAGAAGAGAATCTTGTTAAGCTCGAGCCCTCGATTCACAGAATATACCCACTAGATGGAGCCAAATAGCACGCCCTCGCACCGCAAAATGTTTACAATAGGGAGGAGTTAGTCTCATGTCCCCTATCCAAATCGTTTCAGTTGGGTGCCCTGATGGTCCCTCCTTTTCCCCGTTACATGTTATTTAATATTTAGTGTATTTTGTAGTCGTCATTTGTGCTAGAAAAGTTGGCTGAAAGTGAAATTGGTTAGGGTTATATACCGGCCTTTAATTAATGATTCTATTTGATGTTGGGTTCAGGTTGTCTTTTCGGTGTGTCATATGGCATTATTTGCGGCCATAGAATAGTGAAGAGGAGAAAGTAGAGAATGCATTTGTAATTGGTAACATGCTATGCGCATGTGAGATTTTTAAGTTAATAATCTCACATCGCCCGTTTAAAAAGGTTCGACGGATGCATATGAGACATCATTCTCGCTTATTTCCACTCAAATACTCAATTCCTTCTCGTTTATTTATAGAAGACAAGAAACATTTAACATCGTGTTACATTTTGGAATTTCAGGGCAATGATCCCCCACCGCATCTTCAAGTGATCGTAACAAGCCGTCCATTTGGTTCAGGTACTTTTGAACGTTGGTGTGGCAGCCCAATAACACCTGAAATCTGCCGCGACCAACTCGGCAGAACGCGCCCATATTTCTTTCCGTACCGAAGGGCAGGGACGTAGGGCGCTTCTTGTCTAGAATATCCTAAATCACCCTCAGACAAATTTCTTTAGGCTTCAGATGAACTCCACCCTGTTCCGTCTTCTCCGGTGGAGTACTCTCGCTGCAATTAGTTTGAGTTCCAATGCAGTCTTAATACAGCTTCTTAAATGTTAGTAGGATGGCGTAGTGCCGAAACAAACAGATAATATGATACATAGTTAAACATATTGAGTGAATGGCCTTGAAGACCAACAGACCCCTAGTAGCACGCTTGTTGACATTCGGTTGAGATAACATAAATATGACTTGATAAGTCATAATCAAGTTACTACAACTTATTATGGCCGTTGTGCGCTACTTGGGACATTATGAGATAATCTTGAGATATTCTTAACTTTGCATAGTCTATAAAGCTACTGTTACAATTGAAGACCATAAATTTTGAATAACAATAAGAATTACCTGAAGTTAATGAGGTTATGTTTTGATGTCTGTGGCCATTTTAAAATATTCATTTTTGAATATTTATCCTAGCTACGGTTACCAAAAGGCTACGTTTACTACTGTATATCTGAACTTCTGAGCTCAGGGTCATTGTTTATGAACTTGAACATTCCAAGTTAATCTGATAATGACTGGCGACCTTACAAAATATTCATTGAATGTGTTTGAATGCATATCATTACCTCTCATAGGTTAAAAAGCTACTCTTACGACTGTAGATCATAACTTCTGAACTCAAGAGCAGTTTTGGTGACCTCGAGAATCATTATATCTGTTCATCTTCCAGTAGACTCGCTCAATTTGGTCACTTTGTATAGCCCAGAAAGCTTTTTTTACAACTATAGGATCTATGATAAGATCTCAAGGATAGTTTGGATGACCTAGAACATTTCGTAATGTTTGTTGACTTTTAATAATAATAATTGAATGTGTTTGAATATTTTGTTTAACTTTGTATTTGATAAAAAATACTGCTACAACTGCATATCTTAAGTTCTGAACGTCAGGAAAAATTGGATGACCTAGTTCATCCCAAGAATATATTCGTTTGGTTTTTTTGCGTTCAAAAATATTCTTAATATACTACAATACGTGACGTAACTTTGCAGAACCCAAAAGCTGCTGTTTCAAGTTCTAAACTCCAGGACAGTTTGTATTACCTAGAGGATAGCAAAGTTAGAAAATAATGAAGGTTGACCTTCCAAAAGATTCATTGAATATTTTTGAATACATATAGTCATCTTATATAGCCCAAACACCTACTGTTATAACTGTAAATTGTATGTTCTTATTCACGGACAGTTTGGATGACCTAGATCATTCCACTTCAGCTCATAATGTTTTTTTTACGTTCGAAAATATTCACTGAATATGGTTGATACGTAGTGTTTCTTTGATAAGGCCAAAAAGCTGTAGTTACTAATGTAGATCTTAGGTTCTGAACTCAAGGACAGTTTGGATGACCTAGAAAATCATCAAATCATCAAATAATGACTTTTGACCACCCAAAAGTTTCATTTAATAAATTTGGACACATATCGTAACCTTTTATAGTCCTAAAAGCTACTGTCCTATAGTACAACTGTTGATTTGGAGTTCTAAACTCAAGTCATTTTGGTTAACCAAGAACATCGCAGAAATATCCTTAAATATTTGACTTTTATTACCATATCCATATCCGGCAGTTCATGTTTGTTTGCCTTTTTGGTTAAAATTTCGCACTACCACCATGATGAAGGTACAAAAAATGATTCCAACTGATTTGTCAACAACGCCAGCTTAGCGACATAGAATAAAACCCCTTCAGTCGTGAATTAGTTCAATCCCGTAATTCTGTTATACAAACTGAAATACGTCAATCAAAATACGAAATAATTTAACAAGGTAACCGGCGTTGCCTGAACATCTAATCAGCTTATCACACACAATCACCCATCAGTCAGTGTACCATTTTCCGCTCATTACAATCCTTATCACCTACCACAGCGCGCGTGCTTTAAATATAGCGCCGAACACAGCAGCAATACTGCCCCCCTTCACCAAGGAATTTAATTAAATCAAATATTTGTCGAAAACGTTCCACCGGCGAAATAGCAGGGGTTTCGCATTTTCACGTCCTCGAATAGCAACCATGTAAATTCCAAAACCCACAAAACGTGTACAAATCATTCGTTGCTTCATTCGCTGGCTCTCTCGCTCTCTCTCTCTCGCCCATCAATTGAAATTACAAGGTCTACCCTTTCCAGCCAGAGGGAAATGAACCGCAATCGTCAATCTACGTTCGTGAACATGTAGATTGAGGCCGAAATCCTTTCATCTCTTCAACGTGGCTTCTAATTGCGCCTATTCACGCTTCCATCGCATTCCACGTCGGGGAAAATCAAAACAACGGCACCGAAATGAGTCGTTGCAAAAACTATGCTAAAATTGTTGCAAATTTGAAGCAAATCTGCTTAATATTTTTCAAAGTCGGCAATAACCAGTGGGTGGACTTTGCTGCGGTTTGTCTCTGGAAGCCACTGCCGGCGTCTCCCTCGGAGGAGATAAATGGTTGCAGATAATCGACCTGCGCTTCTGTTCTGAAATTATCCTGTCTCCGTCCGCTGGGCCACATCCGAGACTCAGAGTACGTCGACAACACGGCGAGCGAAGAACTGGGACAAAAGAAAACCAATAATGCCTGGCTTTGGCATTAGCATTGAGCGTTATATAATCGTCACCGCCGACGAACCGACCGACCGACCGACCGTAGGCCAAGGTTTTGCCGCAACGCGAGCATTTGGGATAGTAGGACGAGACCGGAATATCACCACGTCGCCCGCCGTTCTAGCCAAAATAGCAGGTTCTTATGTATCAACATTCCGTAAGTGTCCGTTAATGCTTCCGAAAAGTGGAAAGGACGTGATTTGTATATATTTTCGATTTTCGAGGCACACTGCGGAAAAATTCGGTAAGGAGATTTTTAAGCTAACGATAAAATATTACGCCATCAATCAAAGAGGCGTTCGGCTTGAATCAGGGAGGTTATGGGTGTCGAAGCAGTCAATGGTTGAACTTTGTTTTTCGGGCATTTATTTACTCCAATTTTGTCAAATTTTTACTTTGATCACTTTAACATTCGTGAATCATTCATTCTTTTTCCGAGTGTGAGATTTGGACTAGTGACATTGCACAGTGGTCCAGAATGTGAATTTAGACGGGAAGATACGTTTTCAGCCTAGGTTTGAAACGTTAGATCAATTGTTTTTTACACAAAGATAACTTTTCCCAATGGTGAGGTCCGTCTGTATATATTAATCAAAATGAGAACGGTCTTTTTATTAGTTTAAGTCAAACATCAAACTTAAATGCATCTATTTCTAGAAATTGTAGGTTAGTGAACTACGTAAAGTCCCCGGTCTGACAGCCAGGTGGCGCCACAAATAAAAAATGCATGCTTTCTTTTAAGACAGCTGTCAAATTTTCTCGGCATTCCGACTTTTAGTTTCGAAGCTATATTGGTTTCAGTCACGCTGCTTGTGTGGTTTTTTAAGAAAATGGATAAAAAAGAGTTTTGCGTTTTAATTAAACTTTTTTTTTATTGTAAAAAAAACCCGTGTTGCAAAAACTTGGCTTGATACAGTCACCTCCAGAAAAAAGTGCCCACCTACAGTGGCGAACCAGCCCAGGCGGCTGAAAGCCACTTTAATAAAGAAACAAAAAAAAAAAAAGTTCCCACCTACCCCAGTTTCTCCTTTTTGTGCAGCAAACTGTATAGTAAGTGAAAGATTCTAAGTTTTGTTGTTTTCATGGCATATTTATTGAGGGTTATTCCGAGAGTCGTAGTGAGTTTCGTCACTTGGTGAAGTGAGAATAGTCACCTGCGGTGACGTGACTCTCCATTTGATTTACCCACAAGAGTCACATCACTGCAAGTGACTTTTCTCACTTCAACAAGTGACAGACGTCACTTCGACTCTCGGAATAATCCTCGTTAAAGGGTGATACGGTCAAAATTTGGTCAAGGGAAAACGCGTGTAAATCGGTGAAATCGTTTATTTAAAAAATCAAATTAAATTTCTTTTTCAAGTTCAATTAGTATAAAATTCAGGAAAAATATTCAGTTAGGCTTCCGCTTTGCCAAATCCGAATTGCCGGGCCTTACGCTTGACCCCTGCCATCAGATTTTGTACAGCCACCTTGTCCACCTTCTTCGCCGCAGAAAGCCAGTTTGCCTTGAACTGCTGCTCGTCCTTAGCAGTTTTTTGGTCTTCTTTAGGTTCCGCTTGACAATAGCAGTATTTCTCAATTGGGCGGAGCTCTGGCGTGTTGGGAGGGTTCTTGTCCTTGGGAACCACCCTGCACGTTGTTGGCGGCGTACCACTCCATGGCCTTTTGACCGTAATGGCAAGATGCCAAATCCGGCAAAAACAGTACGGAACAAACCGTGTTTCTTCAGGAAAGGCAGCAGACGTTTATTCAAACACTCACTTTCCCGTAAATTTCTTGGTTGACAGTCCGGAAGCTATGAAAATGCTGCTTTTCAAGCCACGGGTACAGATGGCTTCTGCCAAACCAGATATTTCTTTGCGAACTTTGACAGTTTCATGTGCTCGAAAATATCACTACCTTTCCCTTCCTTTTGCCGCCGTATAAACCTCTGTCCCGGAAGCTGCTTGTAGTCGGCTTTGACGTAGGTTTCGTCGTCCATTACCACGCAGTCAAACTTCGTCAGCATCGTCGTGTACAGCCTCCGGGATCGCGCTTTAGTCCAGTCGTATTTTGTTTATCATCGCGATTTGGAGTCACTACCTTCTTGTAAGTCGATAGTCCGGCTCGTTTTTGGCTCGATGCACGGTTGTAGACGATACACCCAGCTTATTTGCGGCATCTCGGGAGATAGGTTAGGGTTTCGCTTGGAAACTACCGGCAACTCTCTTTGTCGTCTCAGCGGCTTCCGGTTTTCGATTTCCCCCGATCCAGACTTCCTGGCTGTCAACAAACGTTCCCAAACACTTTAATTACATTTGTAACGGTTGATTGGCAACTTTTAGCGATTTTGCCAACTTTGCGTGCAGAGTAGCTCGGATGCTCGCGATGCGCGAGCAAAATTTGATGGTTGCTGCTCTTCTTGTGGACGGCATTTTGACAACTGAAGAGTGAATTCCAAAAGTCAAAATAGGAGCAACATTCTACACACACACACACCTTCAAAATGAGGGTGTTCAGGTTTTTAAATGCAAAATTGAAAGAAATATGTCAAGTTGATATTGACCAAATTTTGACCGTGTCGCCCTTTATGTGCTTTTCTTGTCTGATACATAAAAAACACTTGTTCTGCAAATTCATTTTTTTCTTCAAGAAAGATCAAACTATGGTAGAAATTATGCATGTCAAAATAATGTGGCCACTTCTTATTTTCTTTAAAAAAAAACAAGTTGTAGATCCAGTCTGTTGAGTGATCAGTAGTTGAAGTGTCCTCCCCTGGCCTTTTTGCGTTTCGGCATACTTTCCACCAGATTTTTCAGGTGTTGTGAGTCAAGATCTTCCCAGGCGTTCGCAAGAGCTTGAAAATAGTTATGTTTGTTGGTAACTCCTGTCTTATCAACTCGTGAATCCAAGATGGCCCACAGATTCTCTATTGGGTTCAGATCTGGACTCTGTGGGAGCCATTCCATAGGTTTAATACGGCAGGAACGAAAGAATGCCTTTGACTTCTTCGCGATATGTTTTGGGTCATTATCTTGCTGGAACACATATTTGTTTTCCAGCTCAGTTTTAACCAACGAAATCTCCAAATTCTCACGCAATATGTCGATGTAGGAATCTGCTGTCATAATACCATCGGTTTTTACCAAAGCACCAACACCCGCACAAGAAAAACACCCCCACACTATCACGTTCCCTCCATCATGCTTAACCCGACCAAGAGGGAACATCAAAACTATTTCAAGTTTTGTTATTCAGTTACGCTGTTTTTATAACAGAAGTTTTTAGAATTTAGATCGCGGATGTTGTTAAAATAACAGAAATTGTAAAAATAAATCCTCTATATATAACAAAATTCTGATAAACTATGATATAGATATAGCATAAACAAAACAAATTTTGTAACAGTTTTGTTACGGTGTAGCAAAATCATATCAGCTAGTGTTACAATTAATTTATTTCTTTATGAAGACTGTGCCTCCCAGGGCATTTGATTTTAATTTGTTATAAGTATGTTTTACGATTATCCAGATGAAAATATCTTAAACAAACTTATATCATAACCAGTTAGTTGTAACAAGGTTTGTTGTAATATTATTATTTTTTTGTTATACCCTTCTGGTCGGGAACTGTGCCCTGGATATGTCGATCATGAAGCGCCTCTCCAGGTCTACGCCATACACGAGCTCGTTTTTTGCTGTTGAACAACTCGAATTTGGACTCATCAGTCCACAAAACAGTCTTCCAATATTCTAAAGGTTTATCAGCATGTTCCCGAGCAAATTTGAGTCGTTTCGCTTTGTTGACTTTGCTAATAAAAGGCAACTTCTTACAAAACCTGCTCTTCCTACCGTGTTCAGCGATGCTTCTGCGTAGAGTGCTGTCCGAGATCGGTTGTTGAATCACTTTCTTGATCTCCCTGAGGGTAATCTTCGTATTTTCTTAATTTCTCGAATAATTCTCGCATCTGTTCGGGAATCTGTTCTACGTTTCCTTCCCTTTCCTGGGCGATCAGCTACTGAACCATAGGTTTTGTACTTTGCGAAAAATTTGGTAACCGCTGCTTTGCTGTATCCATACTTTTCACCAATCTTGCGATGCAATTCACCTCTCTCGATGTCACGAATAACACATGATCGGATCTGCAAGGGAATAGTTTTGCTTGCCACCGTATTATCCATGGTTATTCAGATAATTCGCACTGAATCTTTCTGACCGTAAGAAGATCAACAAACACTTGGAAACGTCAAAAAAATTGAAAACGAGGGGCGTTTGGATGTAAAAATTACATACAAATAATATTTTTTCAATTGGGCACTTTATTAACACACCAAATTTACACCACGTATGGTTCAAAAAATTATTTTGCAAAAATGTGTATTATTCTTTGCAAAAATACACATGCATCTTTAAAATAATAATATCATCATGCTTAATAAAATATATGAACACGATATAATGAGTTTTTCAATGACTTCAGAGATGAAGCGTGTTCATGAGAAAAGTAGGCACTTTATTTTGGCGGTGACTGTAAGTTTTATACAAACTCCGCACTAGAAAAATCCATCATAATTGAGTGGTATTCTGAGTATAAGAACACCGATGATGCCCCACGGTCTGGTCGGTCAAAAGAGGTGGTTACACCGGAAATTAAAAAAAAAAGTCCACAAAGTCGTTTTGGCTAACCGTAAAGTTAAGTTGCGTAAAGTAAAGGAGATAGCTGTCACTTTGAAGATCACAAAAAAACGCGTGAGCTTAATTTTTGATGAACATTTGTCCATGAAATAACTGTTTTCTAAATGGATGTCGCGTTTGCTCACAGTTGACTTCGGAATGTCGATAATTCCGGGTCCCATTTGAAGCTGTTTTGGCGGAATAAACAGGACTTTTTGCGTCGATAGATGGACGAAACATGGATACACTCCTACACTCCTGAGTCAAATCGGCAGGCAGTTGAGTGGACAGCAGCCGGTGAACCTCGCCCAAAGCGACCAAAATCACAACAATAAGCTGGAAAAGTTATGGCGTCTGTTTTTTGGGATACGCATGGGATTTTGTTCATCGACTACCTTAAAAAAGGCCGGACCATCAAAAGCAATCACAACATGGCCAGCTAATTTGATTTAACAAAGAAATCCCTAAAATTCGTCCCCATATGCAGAAGAAAACAATGCATTTCCCCCAAGATAACGCACCTTGTCACTATTCGAAGGCTACCATGGCTAAATTGCACGAACTACGTTTTGAGTTGCTTCCGCTCCCACCGTATTTACCAGATTTGTGTATTTTACCAGATAAAATCATTGTAACATTAAAAAGACCTGCAAGTCTCAAGTTACGTAATAGAACTTAAAAAATAAACAATTAAATAAATAAATAAATATCTATATGAATACTTCATTCTAATTCTGCGGAATGGAAGGGACCATCATGGCACCCAATTGAGCAGATTATTGGCGAGCGTATTAATTCTAACTCTTCATTACCAATAGATCGCTGCACGGAATGTATTAACCTCACTTTTTTGACAGTTCAGGGAGCTTGTTTACAAGGAGTTAGAATTAGAACTGCTCAAACGAAATTATTCATTGTCTATTCAGTACGATAAGATCCAAGAAATTATGTAAAAATAAGCACTGGTGTCTGTGTTCCTACAATTCTACGATTTCACCGAAAATATTCTAAGTCCACGTAAATAAGTTCCCTGAACTATCAAAACTGCATTGATGACGCAATCGTGCAATGATCTATAGGTTGTGAATAGAGGGTGGACTTAGTTTCCGTGCTATTTACAACATATCATCATCAGGAAGGATGCCAATTCGTATGAGCTGAAGACACCCCTTGTCAGGAAATAATCTAGATGGAAAATGAAAGAAAAAACCTTGCACTCTCACGTTGAAAATCTCACTTCGTCAGTTGCTACAATGAAAATTAAAAAAGTTAAATATCATCAAAACTACCCCTTGTGATGTGCTAAGACGTTTGCGCGTTATCTCTCTGTTGGATACTCGCTTTATTCGATCCTCGATTCATTTGCTGCTCACTTTATTGAAAGCCGATATTTTTTTTTGCATTTTCAAGAGAAACAACTGTGATTTTGGACAAATGGGTTGAATTGGCGTATAAACGATTCGCAGAATCGTTGTTTTTCTATTTCAGATTATTTTTCATTTCATGGGTTTTTAAAAGATCGACAAAAATATATCAAAGTCGTAATAAGAACCGATTTAAACCAACAGTAAGAATACCATTGGGGTCACAGACAAAGTAATTGAGAAAACAAACAATCCCTCAAATCACACCCAATAGATAATTTTGACCGACTTAAACCAACAGTGAGGACACTATTGAGGCCACTCAGAAAGTGTGATAGTGATTCAGATGATTGAAATACAAACAATTTAAAAAAACTTCACCTGAGAGTCTATTTGTACCGATTTAAATCAACAGTAAGGATGCTGTTAGTGCCACTTCGATAGTGTGATGGTGACCTACATCATTGGTGAACCTTTTTATATTTGAACTACGCCCATAAGACGATTTCAACTGATTTCAACCAACAGTAACAGTAAGTTGGGGACACTCACAATTTGTGATGGTAGTTTACTTCGATGGGGAATCAAGAAGTAATCAAATTTCGAGGAATTGTGCACAAGACATGACTTTTGTAATCATTTTCCTTAAATGCCTAACACAGCGAGTCCATTGTATTCAAAATGAAAAATTTCTGGGGTGATTCTTATTTTATTTAGCAAGTGTAAAGTTATTTACCGAACGCCATGTGAAATTACTCTAGTAGCACACTTGTTGAAAACTAGTTTAGGTGGCTTCTATGTAACTTATTCTAAACATTAACAGGTTGCTGTAAGAAAAAAAATATGAACATTTATGTGTTATTTTATGCTTAGCTTTAGCTTTATCAATGATTGCTACTTGATGATTGAAACAGTGATATTGCAGGGCGAATCAAATGAATTAGTTTACATAATTTTTTTTAATTTATCTGCGATTTTCTGGTATTCAAACTCCTATCCACTGTATACTACAAACAATCTAGAATATGTATTGAATACTCAGGTTCGACCATGAAAATGTCAGTGAAACCAACACATTAGATGGGAAACTGAATAGGACATCCAAAAAAGTACGGTGGGTATGGTTCGCATTGCAAAGCAATATATTTCTAACTAGCATGTGCTATATTTAGTATTCATTTTCCTCCCAAGTAAGAATTTCAGTTTTATTCCAGCCGTATAGCACTCCTCCCGGTTTTGTTGATTAAATTTCATTTAAAACTGTTTTGTCTACCAACACCTCCTATATGCTTCTTTAAAGTTGAAATTTGTACCAAGTGGCTCATTCTACAAACGGTTGTCAAAACATGTTAATAAAATCTTTATAAGATCAAACATTTTGAAAATGTTGAAGAGAAAGATGATATGACCACTTGAGAACTTTCATAAAACCTATTGGCTGCTATTAAAACCAGTATACGGCCACCACTGTCAAACTTCACTGTAATATTGTGGTTGGTTTCGCGTTTGATTCTCGGTTCATTCATAACCTAGATTGGGATGGGGAGGGTGACAATGTCTACGCTCCATACAAAATTTCAAAAATATGTATGGAGAAAAGTCTTGCTTATATTTCAATATTGCGATTGAAAACAAATCACAGTTATGCAAAAACCCGATTTAGCTTCGCGATGACTACTGGTCTAGTTGGTCAAGCTTTTTGCCTTTTTAAAACCACATTGAAGCTAACATAAGTTTTTATTTGGTTCTCACAGATGGCGTTTTGTTTAGAGCACCTGCCAGAAACAAGAATAATCAATGATTTGAACTTAAAAAACGAGGTGGCAACGAATTCACTATGAACAACTAGTTGTACCGTTATTGGCCAAAAGATGTACTTTGATACGAAAAATATTTTGACCGAGTTTCAGACAATTTGGCCAACAAAAACCTCCCAAAACGAAGAATCATTTTGCGCTGAAGTAGTGCTTCACGCAACACAGTTTTGTCTAGACCACGAGGGTCTCTAAAACTCCCTTTAAAACGTGAAGTAATTTAGAAACGCCTACTTGAGTAGTTATTTATAGTGACTTCCCACAAAGCCAACTAGCCGTTTAATGCATTTACTGGAAGCATAATATCTTTAAAATGCTTTTCCAACGGAACATTATAAGGAAATATGAATGATTCTTAGAACGGCATTTTCCGGCATTTTTTTCGAGTTCATAAAGTCGAAATAAAACATCTAATATGATTGAAAAGAATTTGAGAAAACAAGGTTTTAAGATCGTTGCAAACAAGCAGTGTAAGTTCTCATAAACCTGACTGAAATATGAAACCTATTGGCACCTTTTGGTGCCATAATAAAACCAAAGTGACCAGCCTTGGACTTAACGCCACCCATCAAATCCTGTGCAATACTTGCGCCATCTTTCTTACACACTTTCATCCACTCTTTCTTCAAATCCTTGTTATTTGTTAAGACCTATCCTGTTTTCCGGAGCTTGCCCTTCATATTTGCCCAGTATTTTTCTATTGAGTGAAGTTCCGGCGAGTTTGGCAGATTTGCCTCCTTCGACACAAAAGCAACATCGTTGGCTTCGTACCACTCAATCACCGGTTTTGCGTAACGGCACGATGTCAGATTTGGCTAAAACAGAGTGTTACCTTCTTGGGTCTGAAGGAAGGCTTCTGGAGGCATTCTTCTTTATATATTTGGTCGTCGATGGTGTCGGTCTTTATGTACGACTAGCTGAATTTGCCGCACCTAGAGATTGCCTGCAATACCTAGTACTTCTTTACAAATTGCTCGACCTTCTTCTTCCGGAACTTTTCCGGAACATCCAGGTGGGACTCGCTGATGAGAAGCTCCGGACCGGGGATCTGTTTGGCGTCCGCTCTAATGTAAGTCTCGTCGACCATTACGATGCATGTCGGCTGCACCTACCACTCGCGATACAGTTTCCTGGCGCGGGATTCGACCATCGTATTCTGTTTATCGGCTCGGTTAGACGCTTCCCTTACCTTTAAAAGTCCGGCCCACTTCATTGTCTGCTGGACGAACCAGACGGAAGAATTGACCTTCTTGGCCCCGTCCCGAATCGGATGGTTTGGATTGTGCTTGAAATAATCCCTCACCTTCCTTGTGTTCAAGGGGTCGGTCGTCTTCGCCTTGCCAGTTTGCTGGGTCGTCTGGGTCTCCTTGAACGGTTTGTATTGTCGATTCCCAACTGTTTCGTTATCCACCTGTGCGACTGGTCTTCATTTTTCACGACTTTGTCGAAGCACTTCTTACTTGAAAGCAACCTCGATAACCACTTGACATATTGTGATGAAATTACACTTAAACATTGCACTCTCAGCTAGTTTTATCCAAAATTTTAATTAATTTTCACTCATGCAGTAAAAAGTTATACACAAAAGAAAGCATTGTTTTCGAGTACAATGTTTTTACGTGCTTGATTTAGCAGTACGAATCGGGACAATCTTGCGCTGCAAAAGGAACTTGCATGCAAGACCCTTACCGTGGACACACAAAGTAGCTCTCAGGTTACTCTGACTCAAGGCGTTGTACTTTGACATACAGGAGATGATTTTTTCTATAACTCATGAATAATCAGAGTGTTAACCACTTAGAATGCCAACATTTGAATTTACCTTTATTCCGTTGCTGCCACTACCTGTCAAATTATGACCCTCACTGATTCACCGATCCATCATCCACACCCACCTCAAAACAATGAAGCCAAAAATATTCGAACAATGTTCATTAAATACCTAGGCAAGTGCCATTCCTCAGACCAGCTCACCTTTTGCGTATCGATTTCCCCACCTAGCGTGCCATTATCCCTGATGGGATTCAACTATTTCCTTCATAATTCCTTCCCCTATCACTGGGTGGTAGAAACGACATACAACCGGATGCCATCCCGACAAAGGAAGCATTGAATGCCCCTCGTTTCACGAGTTACGATATACTTTTCAAGACTTCCAGCACAAATTAAATTCCTCTCCATTATATGCAAGATTCTTGGTCACCCTCCTACCTGTCCACCCTCACTGATTTTCTCCACCACCGAAGTCACGTTCTCGGAAAAACATGGAACCTTCTCCGCATCGAAACGGTATGCAACTTTTCCGCTTTCTTTTCCTTTTCTCCTTGCGAAACAGACGAACGTGTTCCGTCGACTCGGGCTCTACCTTGCGATAACTGCACCACCAGGATTTTTACTAGTTCTTCCAGTTTCGCAAAACGAGTTGGAATTTCGGAAAATGAAATAATTGTCCGAACACTACCACCCCTCCACAAGCTTTCGGTCAGTCTGCTCTGCCAAACAGGAGAATTTGTGGAATTTTTTGCATTTTTTCTTCGCCTCAACACCCTCTGAAAATGACTGCGCTTTCGGTTTTCCGCAAAACTAAATTATCCTCCTATTGGAGCAATCGGCGTCCGGGGGTTTTATAATTAAATCATCCCCGGTACACGTCCAAATCGATTCTTCTTTGGCGGGAAATGCTAAACCTCTTTACAGCGGAAAATTTACGACCAACAAACGGCGCGGGGCTCATCAAGTTTCAACCAGCTCGAGTTTGTCTGCCGATGGCAAACACTTTTGCGAGCTAATATCACTGTTTTGGCACCAAATGGAGCGGCCTTCCTCTCCCAGATTCCCGGTCCTCCCAATGGATCGCCGATGTTTTTGTCATCGAGGAGCCGTTGTCTGTCAATTGGGATGGAAAAATATTTGTGCCCCGTTCAGTCAACATAGACTCTCTCTCCCTCTTCACGCCCGTGTTGCCGCATCATTGACGAAAAGCGGCCCGAAAAAGTTCCGAAACTCGATGCGGCAGTTTTTGAAGTAAACACAATTTACTGCCGCTGATAAGGCGTAAATACTGAGCCTCGCCGAACCGCACATTTTGCCACCGCTCTCTCTTGGCTGGTAAGCTGATACATATATGATCTGGGATTTGGAAGCCTGTCAAAGCTCCTCTGACAGCGGCGGTCGGCGGCGGTGGGAATCGGCTTAATGACGAGTTCTGAAACAGCTGTCATCGGGTGGGATAGGTGTTTTGATTTAGTGAAATGTTTTCGAGGGGGCTCGAGGAACTTTTGTCGGGAAAATGCGGAGCTTGTGCTGGGGGAGAATGTGCCTTTTGTTGGTTTTGCTAAGGAGGATAGAGGATTGTTGTTTTTCTCTGTTGTTTTCTTTGATTTCTATGTATTTGAACTATGTATTCCGATAAAATCATTGTGCAGAATGATGATAAATAATAGTAATAATTGAAGCAACTCTTATGATATGTCCCTTAATTTATTAATTCATCAAACACTTCTATTATTGAAGAAGAAGCTGCTTAAGTATATACATTTATGTTTTTAAATGAGTTTCGGAAGATAGAAAAATGAATCCGCCGTCGGTTTTACAAAATTTAAAATACCTGCAAAAATGTTGACATTACCAAGTTGTTCAGATGTCCAGAAGGTGAATCGTATAGTACTGAGTTTAGCCACTACGTGGCGTTAGCGGGCATATGAAAAAGAGCATTGTTTAACGAGTTTAAAGCGTAATCTCCACCACAGAAAAAGTTTTAACCTTCAGCAAACTTGTTCAGAAGGTCAAAATCTTCCGGAACGTGGAGAATATGGTTAGGAATTCCATCATTTCGTTGCGTTAGCTAGCATGTCAAAGAGAGCATTTGTAGACGAGTTTATATCGTAATCCTGGCCACCTAGCAAGTTCATGCCTTCAGTAGTTGTTGTTCGCTTGTTTAGAAGGTCAAGCACTTTACGAAGGTGGAGAGTATGGTTCGGAATTATGTCAGTACGTGGCGGAAAGGTTAAATTCACGATATAAATTCTACATCGATTTTATATCGTGACCCCGACTATCCAACAGGAGGTGGAAACTTTAGCAAAATTGTTCAGAAAAACATGAACTATCAGAAATTGGAAATTATCGTTCGGAATTCTTTCACTACGTGGTGCTAGTGGATTTGTAAAGGAGAACGTGTTGCAAAGAGTATTTATCGTTATCCAGACTACCTTAAAAGTTCAAACCTTCGGAAATATTGTTCAAAAGGACTTTCAAAAAGTTCAAAATTATCTTATTGCTTGGCTTTAGTGGGCTAGTTAAACAGAGCATATTTGATCATTTTTATAATTTTATCCTGAGCTCCAAGAAAATTCAAACCTTCAACAAAGTTTTTCAGATGTTATATTTGTAAATTTGTAAAAGTCCATCTGACCAATTGGTGTCTTAATGAGTAAAATTAACTTAAAACTTGAACTCTACGACAACTTAAAACTTGAACTCTACGTTAAACGTTTCTTTGGCAATGCAGAAATGCGCTGGCAGGCTCGTTGAAATCGAAGTTTACCGCGTCATGCCAGGGAAGACGCCTTAAGGCCCGACAAACGAGTCTTTTTTGAACTGCCTCGATGCAGTTGATCCAAATACTGCTATACGGGCACCAGAAAACAACAGCGGATTCCAGGATCGAACGTACTAGTGCGCAGTACAGAGATTTGATGCACATCGGGTCTCGAAATCCGTAGGCGATTTTGAAGGTGCTAGTTCGCCCTAGAAATTACATCCTCGTAATGCATCCGAAACGTAAGTCCGCTCCAGTATTACGCCCAAATCTTTGACTTTGCAGACGCGTTCAAGGGTTTGACCAGATTGGCTGAAGTTTTCTACAAAACGTAATGGTATTTAGCATTTAGCAACGCACAAGGTTAAAAGGTTTCGGTTGCTCCAATTGTCAAATAAAGCCTGCAAATGCTGCAACTTCTGGCTATCCTCGAGACATGATATTGTCATGAATATTTTCACGTCGTCCGCAAAGAAGAGCCGCGTAACAGATGGCAAAATAGTCGCAACGTCGTTAATGAAGAGTGAGAACAATATCGGACCAAGGTTGCTTCCTTGTCGCACACCAGAGCATGCAGTGAACGGTTCGGACTGCGACGTCCCAATCTTTTTGGGTAGAATCCATGCTGGTCACAAGATATGTAAGGAGTGTATCGAATATAAGCTATCCACATACATTTGCGTTGTACGCATCTATTTGTGATGGTTTTTTATGCTCTGAACACTGCATGCTGTGCGTTTGACTGTCAGCTTTCTTTTGTTTACTTGGTTTGTGCGGTTCAAATTCTGCGTTTTCAAAATGTCGCGTATTGAAAAGGAAGTGAAAATTAAGGTTCTGTACACATGGGTAAGTGAGAAGGGTATTACTATGCGAATGTCAAAACCATCATTAAAAAGTTTGGGGAACACAATTCTTTGGATGAGCTACCAAGAAGAGGCAGAAAATCCGGTTCTTCCAACCCGAAACTGGAGCAGAAAGTGGTATCTCTAATCATGAAGAACAAATCAATGTCAATACGTGATTTGGCCAAAAAAGCAGGAACGAGTGTCGGAATGATCCAGCGTATCAAGAGGCGAAACCACCTGAAGACCTACAAGAAGCAGAAAATTTTAAAACAAAGTGCAGAACAGAAGAAGCGAGCAGCAACAAGGGCCCGGAAATTGTATTCGCGTCTTTTGCAGCGTCCAGATGCATGCGTTTTAATGGACGATGAGACCTATGTAAAGGAGGACTCAAAAACCCTTCCAGGTCCACAATACCTTACTGCCGTCGTTGGGGAGGATGTGAGCGATGCGGACAGGTCAATGCAAGTGGAGAAATTCGGTCGAAAGGTACTGGTATGGCAAGCAATACGTTCCTGTGGTTTGAAGTCAACCATTTTTTACACTACCGGAACTATAAATGCGGAAATCTATCGATCTGAGTGTCTCCAGAAGAGATTGTTGCCTTTATATAAGAAGCATAGTACACCTCCACTGTTTTGGCCGGATTTAGCGTCGGCTCACTATGCCAAAACCACTCTCAATAGGCTTGCGGAAAAGGGTATAGATTTCGTTGAGAAAAATATCAATCCACCAAATTGCCCTCAGCTTCGACCCATCGAACGTTACTGGGCAATCGTGAAGAGGGTCTTCAAGAAGACTGGTAAAGCAGCTGGGAACATGCAGGAGTTCAAAAAAAATTGGGCTCAAGCGTCTAAAAAATGCGATGCAACACTTGTCCGGAACTTGATGAAGAGCATTCGATCCAAAGTTCGAAAATTCGTGAAGGAATAACTTAAATTTCATCCGGTCTTCATTATGTTCAAGTTTAACCTCGTACAATAAAGGATCAATTTTTTTTATGAATAAAATATCGGTTTTGAACATAATTTGAAAGAAAGTTTGTGGATGGCTTATTTTCGATACATTCCTTATCAGGAAAAATAAAACAGAGTTTTGTTGCATGACTCGAGAACTAATCAAACAAATCCAACCAAATTTGGCATGTGGAGGTTTTCGTAGACAAGAAATATTTTCACGGTGATAAAAGATATCTCTCCTTTTTGGAAGGGGGGGGGGGGCTCTAATACAAATGAAACACAAATTTTAACCAAATATGAGAACTACCCCTACTGATATGAAATTTTGTGGGCAGGAGTTTTTGGGCCGGAGAAAGTTTTTATGATGGCTTGAGACTCCTTCTCCACATAAAACGGGGGGGAGTGGCTTCCATACAAATGAAACACAAATTTGTGCATAACTCGAGAACTAAGTAAGCAAATCGAACCAAATTTGGCATGTTGAAGGCAAGGACAAGGTTTCCACGGTGGTTTTAGACCCCTCCCCTCTTTGTAAGATGGAAGAGGGGGTGGGGTCCCTCATACAAATGAAACACAAATTTCAACCAAACATGAGAATTCTTCCTACGGTTATGAAAATTGGTATGCAAGGGTTTTTGGGGCCGGGGAAGCTTCTTAAGGGGGGATATACAGTTAGAACGAGAAAAAAAAACTCATTTTTGATAAAAAAAATTTCAAGGGGAAATTTTTACTCACATCAATCGAAACTTTTTTACAATTATAAGTGTGTCCATGTATTATACAAAAATATTTTTTTCAATTTTTTTTTCAACAAAATGGCGGTTGTTAGAGTGCGTTGAAAAAGTCGTTGTATTTTGCTTGTGGCGGCTCTCCGATCTGAAACCTACTTATCCAAAAAAATAACATTAATAACACTTACAGTTAGTAGATGAGTTGAAAAAAAAGTAAACAAAAAATATTGCACTTTTGGCGTTACTTTTTTGAAAAACTTCACATTTTTTCCGCCATTTTATCACATTTTTCCATATTAAATTATAAAATGTTACAATAATTTTTAATTTATGTAGAAGGTAATACTATAATAAAGAAATCCTGTTAGTTTCATCTGAATCGAATAATTAGTTTTCGAGTTATCACCGGCATAAACTCCGATAATGCTGTTTTGAGAAAAACGCGTTGAAAGTTTTAATTTTCGAAAAATACCTCCCACGCGCGAAAAAGACGTCTTCGAAAAACGATGAAAAGAAACACTTGGAGTTCGAATTTCGAAAAAAGGGCTTCATGAGCGTATTCTAAGGGAATTTTACTAACATTTTATGCAAAAAGAAAAAAATGAAATTTTTGGTCATCCTAACTGTATATCCCCCCTTAAGATGATTCTAGCCTCCTTCGCCGTTTGAAAGGATAGGTATGGACGGTTGTATGGACTCGTATATAACTTAAACACAAATTTGTGCATAACTCGAGAACTAATCAAGCAACTCGAAACAAATTTGGCATGTGGAGATTTTGGAGGCAGGATTTTTTTTCTATAGTGGTTCGAGACTCCTCCTCTCTTCGGAGGGGGGAGTTGGTTCTCATACAAATTAAACAGAAATTTCTACCAAATATGAGAATTATACAGGCAACTCAAACACAAAATGTGTATTTCGTGGGGAAGGCAGCATGTTCTGATAGGATTTTAAACCCCTTTTAAGTCACGAATGGGGGATGCTTGAGTTACTCTCTGTGCTACAAATTCACAAGAAATTAAACTAAGGGTATGCAAGAGAAAATGACATTCAAACTGAAAGGATACGGCGTAGTTTGAAGATAAATGCTTCTACAAAGAATGAACATGGTAAAAACATGGTAGAAACTAAAGATCTAAGGGTATAATTACAAATACAGACCTACGGTTAATTTTGCAGAAATTATACACATTTTAACAAAATTCATTCCTAAAAAAAACGTTAAAGCACCCGCGTCTATTGCATTTTCATTCATTTAGTTACAAGCTTTGCAAGGCTCGCATCGGGTTCACCTAGTATATAATAAAAATAAATGTTAAGCCAATGAATCACGAGAAGCCATGAACCATGAGGAAAACAAATGAAACTGTTATACTATACTTGGGAGTTCCACGGATGATCTGAACTTAAATACCTCATAAATAATAGTCTATCTAAAATTTCGATGTGTTGCTCCTTTCGTTCCATCACGATAATCATTTGTAGTCAATCTCTTAATTACTTCAGTTATTTTCAATATCCATCATTTCTATCCAATATATTACTACAGTAATTCTAAAAAAAATAGTGGATAAATACAGTGGAAAAACTAACTGGATGAGATATTACCACATTGAAACTGACTCTTAGCTTCGGGTGTCTTGGCAGAGAATCCCAACTGAGTCTTTGCGTCACGTCAAGCCGGCCAATTCAGCGCAAGGGAGCAAGTAATGATTCGTGACCATGTTGAAACGCAAACAAACGGCGCATTCATTTGTACTATCACAATAAAGTGACCACAGCCATATGAAAATCCAAATTGAAGAATATTATCACAACTCGCTTCGCCAGCATTCCATCTCAACCGGAGTCATTCCTGGAATCCAGAGACTATCAGCCGGTTTCCATCAGTTTTTATATAAGAAAATATCTTTCATCATTTCACGCACAGCTGAAGCACTACCATGAACCCGAACAACGACAACAAAGACATGACGGATCACCAGAAAAAAAGGCGACTTCTGCTCCGTCCAAACAAGCGCTTTGAGACACGAACATGGGATATGGAAATAATCAGACTGTCAAAAGCAGCCCCTGCCTTGAGTTGTGATATCCGTCTTGACTCGTTCTGATGAGATGCCACGAAAAGCATGGTTTTCTTTCCACGGGATCCGTCGGTGTACGTTTGTACCGAGGGCTATCAATTTCCATTCTATCAGCAAGCCGAAACCCTCATGGTGCCAGTTCTAGAATCTAAGAGAGAGAAAATTCAACCGAACCGCAAACTCCAACGCAACATCAACAGAATGAGAGTAGAAAAGTGGTTCAGAAGCTTGTATCTAGATTTCCGGAAGCCACCATCGTCGAAAGTTCAACCGAATAATGTCTCCCACCATCAGATGGAGTAGCGTGAACTCAACAACGATACTCGTGATTCAATGAAATATTGTTTGAAATGTTTACTTTCTGAATATCAGTTTCATTATTTCGAAAACAAGACAAGGGCTGAATAAACATATCGTTCATTCGTCATGAATTCCCCCCTGGCGCATAATTTTCAAATCACAAACAATACGATTCGCATAACAAAAGATGAGAAACTTGCACGAGACCCCCATGCCCTGCATACAGTATACCTTGCAGGCGAAACGTGTGAATTCTTCTCGGAACACTTTCATTTGTTTGTCGCAACTTTTTCGCCCCGAATAACCCCCCCCTTTCAAATGTACAAGTTGGATGTAGGTCCACGGGACTATACAGCGGTGTTGTTGTGTGAGTGGGTTAATATTGACAAAAGATATTCACAAAACAAACAGACTCGTTTTCTCCCCATTTCAAACAAAACGCCAAACATCATCGTGAACATTAGAGTCATGCAGCATGAGACTCTTGTTCTCCGTCTGGGCGAGTCCGTTTTGTTTGGGGAAAGTGGGGCGATGCCTTGAGTTCTTGGGAAGAGAACGTGAGAAGATGCATGCAAGGTCTCCACGTTTTCCCGAACTGGCGAATCACAAAGTTTTTGATCTCGAGGGTGTGGATGTTCAAATTATAACCTCATCGCTTTTGAGAGGTTTGTTGATTTTGGAAGCATTATTTGTGAGGATTTATCTTTGACTAATGATGCCATTCATTTGGATGGATCATTGTCCAAAAATCAGTCGATAATCGAAAATTAGATCAACCCTGTTCGGCAACCCAAATGCAGTGGACTGTTGCCATTTTGTTGAGCTTACAGCTTTGTTTACAGCACCCACTCCAAGCTGACGATGTGTTCCATCGCTCCAAAACGAGCGGCCATGATGGAACATTTCCCACGCTCCCATTCCCCCCCGACATCGATACTGGTACTGAAAAGGACCGAGACCATGGCTGCTTGCTGTAATTAAGACTACACTGCTCAAACTTGGGCTTATCGGTTTACAACGCAAACAGTGCCTGGCATCGCTTTTTCGATTGACTGACTGCCTGAACGATGCTCCTCCGAAGCCGGATGCCACATTTTGGCGAGTGAAGGGTTTATAAAGGATGTAGCCTGTCGGTCGTGCCCCGCCTACGTAGATGGGACTATCCGATTTCAAAGAAGGGAACTCTCGAAAAAGCCCTAATTTTAAATTGTCCTCATCATATCACCATCATCGTCTTTATAGCCACCGCCCAGCCACCGCATTTTTTACAGGCTTCGTGAGCCGTGAAATGTTCGTTTCTGCAAATTTCTTGGTTACCGTACCGACTTTCCGGAATAAGGAAGATGAGGACAAAACTTCATCATTCCTAGATGACCTCAGTACTTGGATTTCCCCTCTTCCCTCGCACTGATAATAATGATGATGATGATGACGACGGTATAAAGCTGGGAAACCTCGTTAATGATTTATCATTTAATTTGATGCTATCTCATTGGGTGTGCCCTAGGTTGTCACCACGTCAAGCAAATGTGGTCACGATGACTCTGAAAAAGATTTCCCGTCGCCTCCTCAAATTCATTATCACGATTCTTCTTTTCTTGGTTTTCCAGTCACGACATTTTCCACCACGGTCGCTTTACCCATGCACTAATTTTAATTTGGTGACTTCTTTTTTCTTTTCCCTTTTTGCTGCCGGGTGGAAAACGGCAATGAGCAGTGGAAATTCCGAAACAAAGGCCGCTGCGACCGCTTCTAGGGATGACATGAAAATGGCGATTAATCATCCTGAGGTTTTCGGACGGTTAATAAAATGCTTGTTGGAATGTTTTCAAATCTACGGTCTGGCGGGGGTTCCATTCCAGATGGCCATCAGCAGACGAATGGGGGGTTTTCGTTTTGGGAGGTCGCCGAAATGGAAAATGGCATGGAATTCAAAAATTATAAAGTTTAACACGACAAGGCGCATGGCTTGTGGATGTGTCAAATGATAATCTTTGTACACCCTTGGCTTCAACAGTAAAAAAATAAGATTTCAGTTCAACTAAAAAGTATTTCAAAATAGCATCTGCTCTAACCATTATTGCTGAAATTATTTTTGGAATAATAAGAAGGAATTGCATAATTTAGTTTTTTTTGCGAAACCTGAAATCACATAAGATTGGTTCAGTATTGATTTATTAGGAATTATTATTTTCAGTGTTTTTCTTTCGTGATACAACGTTTTGACGTTTAATTATTTTTGTTTATCTTACGCACAAGGGTGGACAGTTTTCTTTTCCAATTAATTGTTTCTCTCTCACCATTGCACCAAAAGTACCGCTCGGTGTAGCGACGTCACAAATTCAATGATATGAACGCAGTTGAGATAGAAAAAGCCATGAATACCATCATAAATGGTTGTTTACCCGTGAAAATTTTTTTTTCAGCTGATGCCGTTCTGGATCCATCTGCATCTCCCTTAAAAATCTGGACCGGCGTAAAAGGGGTTCCCACAACATGTCTTGCAGATTCGCAAATACAATCAAATACTTTTTTATTGAGGTTTTATCTTTGTTGAATCGACTGATATTCTTTATTTTTCAGCTTTTCCAGGACTACTAAAATATTGTTTGCTTCAGCAGCATCACTAATGTTCTTTAAATCGGTTCTCAAACTTGAAATCCAAACGTATTCATGTATTGTGCTGAAATCCTGTGAGTGGGCCCAACAGCATCCTTACTGTTGGTTTAAATTGGTGCCAAAATTTGAATAATTTTTCTGTGCATCTCTGTACAGAGAATAAACCTGGAATATATTAAAATGTGTTTTTCGCTGCCGTCGTTAGCTGAAATCAACACATCGTTTGAAACGGATCCAGCTGCAAACTCAACCATTGTATCCAACATCCCAGTGATTTCTTATGGAAGTGCAGTGGACTCCGCGGCTTCCTTTAAAGCGAGTACTACCCCTAGCAGCAAACATGTTAAAAATCAGTAAAATTAACTTCAATGTGACCCAATTGAGTCACAATCAAGTAGCTGCAACCAACTACGGCATTTATGTGTTGCTTGGGACGTCAACACATTATTACCCATCCCCTACTTGACCCGCATTTGGGAGGGGCTGGCGCCGATACTGCTTTAGTTTGAGATCACCAGTTATTACACATTGAGGATGTATGTTAGTCCTAAGCATCACCTGTTAGTTTTCTATGTAATAACAGCTGGTCTGGCAATAACGGAGTAGCAACTTCGGGTGGTAAATCATGCTCTTGCTCAGCTGATAATTTTTGGCGTGACGTGATTTTGACGTGATATTTTTTTAATACGGTATCGCTTTGCCAATGAACGATTTAATGTTTGTTAGCTGTCACGGTTTTCTGTTCTCTCGCGGTTGAAAATTTCAAAGCGAAGGTTAAAGTTAGGTTTTTGCTCTATAAATAACCTGAAGAGGCATATCAGACAGAAAACCTTCGATCATCCTTTTTTTTACTTCACCGATCTTCAAAGTATAATGTTTGTATATGTTCCGGAGTCATGAAAATGATCGGTTTTGGTAAAAGGAATGAATGGTAGTGAATTTCTCCCCAACATACCCAACAAACCCAAGCAGGAAAACTTCAGCTAAGTATCGAAGATAAACCAATTTGACCAATCATTCACAATTGTCCACTTGTATTCTTTGGGGCCGATTATCGAAGTCGAGTTGACCGCCACTTGGCTCGAAAAGCCTATTTTGCTATTACAAATGTCGAGATCGACGAAATTTTCTTCGAGATGGTCAACTCAATCGATCGCCCGGAAACTAGTGAGTGATCTGTCACATTTCTTCGAGTAAGATTTTGTTTTGGTACGCGTTTTTCATCGTTTAGTGGTAATTGTCTGAACAAGGGAAAAAATACACAAAACCATCAGGTGAACTAACAGAAAAAACAATTGTCTTAACAAGATTTTTTCTATTATCGTACAGGTTTGTGCTAAAGGGTCTCAGATTGTTACGAAACTTTGTCCACGTGTAAGGTTCATGGCTAAATGAACAAAAGACAATTTAAAATAAATCAGGGTTGCCAGTTTTCCTGACAAATGTTAATTGAAGTTTACCGGTTTTCTCGAACATCACCAACGACAAAAATTCATAACTCAAGAACACTTCAGCATTCTTTTTTTCCAAACTATAATCGAATTTTACAAAAGAATTGTATAAAAAATCCTTAATTTTCCACAGTGCAGGAAACGAAGGAATGTTTGTATTTGCATGATACACTAAATTATGAAATTCTTGTTTGGTGCTGTGAATAAAACTAATTGTTTTTCAAATGTACATGCCGATACAAGTCTTAACAGTTTTTTGACTAATGAAGTTTAAGCAGTATGCCCCCCCCCCCCTCCCCCCTTTTTACAAAGCCACGAGTGTTAATGACAAGGTTAGCCTTTGATTAGTACGTTAAAAAAATACTCCGCCAATTGTTAAAGAACAAATTAATTAACCATCGGCTCCTTGAAGGATTTGCAGTTGAGCCTTAAAAACGTACTTATTTAAAAGTGAGCAATTTTCTACCTAGAGGTAACCGAATGGGAAGCACACCGAGAAACTATCTGAAGAACGAAAGAGCAAACAAGAAGATGACAGAGGTAGAACTTTTTCATTTTTGTATGAAGACGAGTGACGGGTCCATAGTTTTTTCGAGGATTACTCAAAAACCAAAAAGCCCATCGCCAAATATTCCCCAAGGTTATGAATTAATGAACAAGAAATTTTTTTTTTTCAAAATTTTCCAAACAATTTTGCATTGCTGTGGAAAATTTTGTAGGAAATTTTCTTTAGATTATATATTTTTTCCAAATTTTTGAAAAAATTCCATTACAGTTTGGACAAAAAAAATTTTTCAACGATCAATCTTTCTTGAGTTATGAATTTTTGAAGTTAATGATGTTTGGGAAGTTTGGTAAACTTCAGTTAGCGTTTTCCAGAAGAACTGATAACCCTGAATGTTTTAATATTGTTTTTTGTTAATATATCCATGAACATTACACGAGGACAAATTTTCGTAGCAATCTAAGCCCCTTCGGCCCAATAAAAAAATTCTCCTTCTTTCAAAAAATGTCTAATCCAATTTAAGCTTAACAAATTACCGTCAGTTTGAATGGCCCATCGAACTGATAAAAAATAATGGAGCCAGCAAAACTAATGTTAAGCAGAAGTAGTGGGAAATTGATCTAGAGACCGGTTCATTAGGACCAGTGGTGGTAAATGTACTGTATTTTGATATTTATATTTTCACATTTTACAATTTTCATTACGATCAAATTGAACTCACGCAAGAGTGAGCCATCGCCGGCGTCGGTGGTGCAGTGGTAAGCGTGACTGCTACTTGGCTACATTCCTGTTCCGATTTTTACAGGGGACGAAACATTTCTGCTGCCACCAGCCGATGGCTTAAACAATGTTGCGACATAGATTTATGTCGCTCAAAATCTCGTTGATTGCTCGCTTATTAGTACATACATATGAAGTTTATTATATCGAGTCAAATTATTAGTACACATCCAAAGAATACCGAATAAGTCCGTTTTTAATAAAGCTATAAAATACAGTCACACACCATTTCCAAACTGTTGGAAACTGTCGGCAGAAATAGTGCGAAATTTTGCTTGTTCTGTTTTCTGTCCTCCGCGTTTGTAGAACTGTACACATAAACTGTTGGTGGTGTGTGGGCCTCAAATTTCGCAGCATGTGACTGCAAAAAAAAACACATTTACCACCTCTGATTAGGATCCATTGCGCCTTGGGTCGGAAAAGTAAAAAGTAAATATTATTTTCTCATTGGAATTCTATTATTTTTGTAATCCTAACATTGGCTCTCAAGCCCAATCGGTGGTCAGACGGAGACTCAGAACAACAGTAAAGGTTATGAGCTTTTGAAATAAATCAGGAGATCTTCTCCGAAATTCAGGAAAGGACTTTGGAAGTCGTTGAAGTAACCTTACCCTAAATTCGCATGTATGTTCGTCCTAAGCATCATTTGTTGGTTCTCTATGTAATAACAGCTGATCTGGCAATAACGGAGTAGCAACCTCGGGTGGTAACATTGATTTTTGGGTTGTTGGGCCTTCCCCAACCCCCTGTCTCGCCGGAGGACCATCGTGCACAGCACTGTTTAGAGTCCCACGTTGGCAGGAGGACGATGATCAGCCTCTCCTAACATGGAAAACAGACGCTGTTTTGAGCCGCCCCTGGCATGGGCAACAGACGCTAAGATAGACTGCACCCTTTGGAGAGGGCAGCCCCCCTTCCCTGTTAGCATATGATCAACCTCAGGCGGTCAATCAAGCTCATGTTCAAACTCAGCTGATACCGTCCTGAATTCATATATGAATTTTACTCTGTGAAGGAAAAGAAGGAATGTTTGTGTTTGCATAATACACGAAAATATGAAATTTTTGTTTGATGCTCTGAATAAAACTAATTCCTTTTTAAATTTACATGCCCATAAAAGTCTCAAAACTTTTTGATAAATAAAGTTTAAGCAGTATGGCCATCCCCCTGTTTAGGCTCACTGTCTGACTCAGAAGAACAGTCAAACTGATGGGCTTTTGAAATCAATCTTAGAACTCTGATTTTTCTCCTAATATTCTTCTAAACACATCATAAAATTACATTTTCACTTGGAATTTAGAAATTTGCCTTCAAGTTAAGTGGATTATGAATTTAGTTTAAAATACTTGAAGTTTAGAATGAAACAACGCAAAATTTTGGGCGCATCCTAAAAAGTTCAAAAATAAACTTCCCAGAGCTTCAGAAAGATAATTTCTAATAGGTCAGGAAGCGACTTCCTCCAATAAAAAACTCCTTCGAAGGTCAGGCAGAAGCTGCTTAGAACTATGGAGAACACTTCTTAGTAGTTCTTGCAGGAACATCCCAAAAAAAAAACAGGACCAAACATTCCTGAAGTTCAAGATCATACTTTCTAAAAGTTCAGGAAAGAACTTCCCGGAAATCAAGAGAGGACTTCTCAGAGAAGAAATGAGGGAACAGAACTTCTGGGAAGTTTGGAGCTTTCCAGAGGTTTTGGAGTTCTTCCCAGAAATTCAAGATGAATCGTCCCACTACCTCGGGCACTACCTTTAATTATTTTACCTAGGAAAAAACTTCCTCAAACCTCAGGACGATGCGTCATAGAAGTTCAGGAGATCTTCTCTGAAATTCAGGAAAGGAGTTTGGAAGTCGTAACCTTACCTTAAATTCGCAACAATGTCGTAATGTCGAACACACACAGTCAGCAGAAAGACCTCCCGGGAACGAGGCCTGCTTATAAAACACCTAATTCAATAGGAAATTATTAGCGTCTCATAAACCTTCAGTAGACGCAGCATCAGCAGTAAATGTGCTATTGATTTGTACCATACAGCCCCGTTCGGAAACAACGAGACAATACAAAATTCTACCACAGCGCACGATGTCGTCTCATACTCCATGGATGCTTCATCGTCGTCATCATCATCGTCCTGTGAAAGTGGTGGAGCTACGTCAACCGCGTAAAATTCCTGGAAGCAGCATTGAAACTACGCAAAGTAGAGGTCTGAGTGGATGTCACCCGACACTTCAGAGCCTAACGCCCCGTCAGCAGAATCGGTGCACCAAGCACCAACGAAGGAAGATTGCACCCTCATTAACGAAGACTCCAAACAAATGGTGCTCACGACACCACAGCAGAAGTAAATTGAATTGAATACTGAAACTGTTGTGGTGGCGTACTTGTCCGTGCCACAACCTACCAGGCAGTGGGATGTTAGCCAAAGATGATGTCCATGGTTCGAGTACCGCTGGACACATGCCATTTTCGCTCAAATTTTCAAACATCTGTTCAATTTCCTACCTGCCGCACACTGAGGGAACTTGCAACACTTTCTCTTCATATCTATCATTCTAGCAAAAACCTTAATGTGCACTCTTGGTGCCTCATGGCGATGAGCGAACATCTCCTTCTACATCACTGAATCTTTGCCAACCAGAAAAATAAATTAATTAGTTAGTCTGTTGGTAAAATTCAAATGGAAAGGTTATTTCTGATGACCATTCACGTAGTCTCAAAAACGGAAGTTAGGCCTACTGGATTGAAGATCCAGTAGTGCCATCCTCAGACTTTTTCAGAAGTTTGGGAAGAAACTTCCCAAAAGCTTAGTTTCAACTTCTCAGAAGTTGTAGACAGCTTTTCCAAAGCTCAGCCGAGAACATTTCAGAATTTCAGGATTCCTCAAAGTTCAGAAAGAAATCTCTTAAAGAATAGAAAGAACATTTTCAGAAGCATTGGAGGTAATTTGAGCAAGCATTTCTATATAGTCCATGAACAAACTTTCCCGAAATTCAGGAGAAAATACCCCAACAGTTTAAAGGAGGACTTCTCAAAAGTTCAGGAACAAACTTCTAACAAATTTTAGGGAATTTTCCACATTCTCAAAGCTTTAATCCCATTTTTCTCGCAGTTCAGGATGGTACTTATTAGAAGCTTGGGAAGAATCAGCTCAGGAAAAACTTCCTCCAATTACAGGAAAAAAATTACGAGAGAAGGAACTACCTGTAAATTAAAGAAGGAATATTCTCAAAATTTTTGAGGAAATAACTTTTCTGATGTTCACGAGAGGACTTTCCAGAAGTTCCGAATAAAGCTTCGTAAACGTTTAGTTGGAACTTCCCATAAATGCTAGAGAGCTTTCCTGAACTTCAATGTCGAACATTTCTGAATTTCTGAATAAGACATTTTTCGAAGCTCAGCAATTCCCGAAGTTCAAGCTGACATATTTGAGAAAATCAGGAAGAAACTGGTCAGAAGTTAAGATGGAAATGTTTAGTAGTTCAAGCAGGAATTTCTCAGAAATTCAGGAACAAACTTTTCCGAATACTTCCTGAAGTTCATAAAAGGAATTCTCAGAAGTTCAAAAGTTTTCAAAGAAATTCTGAAGAGAACTTTTTCCAAAGTCTTGGAGAAATTTGGATGGGACTTATCAGAAGTTTAGAAAGCAACTAAATTCTAGAAATAAAACTTGCTAAGTATTTCTGGAAGGTAAGGTTGGGTTGTAAGTTGTGAATTTCCAAGCAAATCAAGAGTGGCTGCGCAGAAGTTCACGAGAAAACTTGGCTAAAGTTCAGAACAAAACTTCTCAGAGTTTTAACAAAGAGCTGGATTTGATTGATTGGATGGATTGGATTTGGATTGATTGGATTGATTTGATTGATTGATTGATTTGGATTGGATTTGATTGATTTGATTTGATTGGATTTTCATTGGATTTGGAATGGATTTGGATTGATTTGGATTGATTTGGATTAGATTTGGATTGGATTTGGATTATGATTTGTAAGTCTACAATTGACATTGATCATGTTAAACTAATCATCGACACCTCATATGAGAATTCAATAAATAGATACATCGTGTTCATATTGAACGTCCAGGATCAAGTTTTGCCATATCCACTATCATTTCTAGAGTCTGGAGCATCCTAGAGCATACCATGAATCAAAGCCAGCCACCTCCAGCACAGTCTGACTCGTGGCCACGTTTCTACTGACTGAGCTTAGGAAGGGAGCAAAACTTTAAGTTTCGAACTACAAATTAGTGTAATTTCATAAACCTAACGATCCACATTATACAACTTCTCGCTCAGCTCACATAAACAAAATAAGGCTTAAAGTTACCGCTGATGCCATTTTCCCGTCCAACAGATAAAGGTACAGAACCGCTTCTTCGCCACTCTCCCACGCTCATGCGTATGTTTTTGGTTACACACGCTATCACAACATGTCAGTCACGCGCCGGCTGCATCCATCCTCATCGTTGTTGTCGTCGACTTGCTTTGGAAAGGAACAAAGGATGGCGCTCTCGGCAGACTGACAACGGTAACGCAATGTGTGCGTAGGATGAAATCAATTTTACATCAAAGCAGGGAAATTCTCACAAATTTTCATTACCGCGTGAACGTGTGCTTGCACGTCACCCCGACCGACGCGAAGCTTTCCTTGTCACGAGATACATGTAAGCTTTGTCACGAAAAAGTACAAAGTTGAACTTCGATTGTATCTATCTGTTGACAACGGAAAACACCCACTCACACCAATGGGCTTACCACGGATGTATCCGTCCGTCGGTGGGGGATTTGATGCAAAGCTATTGCTCTTCGCCAAACCCGCTTACCGCGGTTCAAATATTGGTTCGCGCTTTGCAATGCGATGTTAATTAGTTGCGACAATATTGGTTCGAGTTGAAGTATCAATTTTCACCGGGTCTGATAGGATTTGCCGCCGTAAGCTAAGGTTTATGGATCAATTCGATCGATGTGCGTTTGGAAAGATAACTTGATGTGAAAGTCATCCGAGGCAGATTCATAAATTTCGCTAAAATTCCGAGCTGTTTGCAACGTTCTACTAGAAGTAAATAGAAAATACCTCGTTAGCAAATCGTAAGAATTCCACCCACTGAATTCGGCTTCGCAACAACGTCGAAGAACCGATTGGTCATAGCGTCGCATTATTCCTCTCACTGCCCTGACTGATTCAACCGACACCAACAGAAATCTTGACCAATTGGTAGTGACCCGTAACGAATCCCGTCTCGTCTGATTCCGCCTTCTCGACCACGCCATTGGAAACAATCAACGAAAAGCCATAACTCATCGTCCGTCCGGGCAGCCGTCATAATTCCATTTATTTCCTCCGGAGAACGAAAAGCAAGAAGCTTGGCTTGTTCCGCGCTTGCATATGAACTCGGTCTACCTTCCATGTGTAGACGATAGGGTGCGCCATGTAGGGAGAAAAGGAAGTTTCAATAAGTATTGAACAAGTTTCAACAAATATTGAAATTGCAGTACTGCAATATAATTTTGGAGCTTGTAACGACAGCCTGCGGGTGATCATTT